>VXAA01005071.1:743419-805782 GCA_013399115.1 Anseranas semipalmata
GGGGGGGGAATTACTTATGAGTAGCATGCATAAAATCAACAGAAGGGTTTTAATTCTGTGCATCCCTCCACAGCTTGAGGCTCAGATTCCTTTTGCTACAGAGAGATTCTGTAGGGTGAAATAACTGCAGCACTAAATGCCTTCCTCCTTCGAGCGACACAGCATCACGGAACGGTGCCTGTTGCTGGGTTTTATAATCGCACATCCCCGTTATGGTGCTTCTCCATGGTGCTCCCGGTACACCCACACATATTGGACATATAAACTGTTGTGCTGCTGTGTGAAGCCACACAACACGGCACATGGGGAACTTAACTGCACCCTCCAGCCACTGCTATCACACTGGCAATAGGCAGAGCTAAAACGAAGTGCACACACTTGGATTTTCCAGTCACTGGCAGGGTGTGTGCATTGAGTTACGGCCATGTAGTCTCTACTGAATGACTATTTCCTTTTGATCTGTACTAAAGATAGCAAAGGAGCAGGTATGAGTGTGAGTAATGGGTAGGTACGTATCACTGTATTTGGGTTCTTGCTCGCTTGCTTTCTTGTCTTTGTTCAGTTTACTTCCTCCTGGCGTTGTCAGGATATTTTTAGTTCTTTGGGTCTATATCTTCTGCATCAAAAATACAGGTGAAACCCACTTTAAGAAAGCGTGTGCATGTACGTATGTATGTACACCATCTATGCAGTGGTATATATTGAGGTTACAATGTTTTGATCAGCTCCATTTGAATTCACTGTAAGAAACTGAGACAGAAAGGAAGGAGAAATGCCTGTTACCCCATGGGGGCCATGCTGTTTCCCCATCTTCCAGTAACATTTGCTGTACTGTGGTATTTGATTCCCTGTGGGTAATGACTGTTTTGGACTTATCCCCCATAGATCATCTTCCGGAAAATCAGCGATGTCAAGAAGGAAGAAGAGGAGCGCCTGCGCCAGAAGAACGAGGTGACGCTGAGCATCCCTGTGGACCACCCCGTGCGGAAACTCTTCCAGAAATTCAAACAGCAAAAGGAGATGCGTAATCAAGGCTCAACCCACATTGACCCAGAAAGGAACCAGCTTCAGGTGGAAAGCCGGAGCGTGCAGAACGGGGCCTCCATCACGGGCACCAGTGTGGTCACCGTGTCTCAGATCACCCCCATCCAGACATCCCTGGCTTATGTGAAAACCAGTGAGGCTGTGAAGCAGAACAACAGGGATGCGATGGAGCTCAAGCCCAATGGAAATGGAGACCAAAAATGTCTCAAAGTGAACAGTCCCATGCGGATGAAAAACGGGAACGGAAAAGGGTGGCTTCGACTGAAGAACACGATGGGGACCCACGAGGAGAAGAAGGAAGACTGGAACAACGTCACAAAGGCTGAGTCGATGGGGCTGCTCTCAGAGGACCCCAAATGCAATGACTCAGAGAATGGTGTAAATAAAAACCCACTGAGGAAAACAGACTCTTGTGACAGTGGAATAACAAAAAGTGACCTTCGCTTGGATAAAGCCGGTGAGACTCGCAGCCCCCTGGAGCACAGCCCCATTCAGGCTGATGCTAGGCATCCTTTCTACCCTATTCCTGAGCAGGCCTTACAAACCACGCTGCAGGAAGTCAAGCACGAACTCAAAGAAGATATCCAGCTGCTAAGCAGCAGGATGGCTGCCCTTGAGAAGCAGGTGGCAGAAATTTTAAAAATATTGTCTGAAAAGAACGTACCCCAGGTCTCTTCCCCCAAGTCTCATTTATCACCCCAGCGGCCCCCCCAGATACCCTGCCAGGATATTTTTAGTGTTTCAAGGCCTGCATCACCTGAATCAGAAAAAGATGAAATCCACTTTTAGCATATACCTATGTGTATATATGTATACAGTATATATGCAGAGGTGTATATATACCTTTATACATATATATGTGTGTGTATAAGGTAAATATATATACATATATATTTTCACTTGCATCCAATATGACTTGAACACACCAAGGATTTTGATATGTAAATATTGCATGTCCAGCTGGATTCTGGCCTGCCAAAGAAAGCAATTATTAACATAGATATTGCTTGTATAATATGCAGTTGACTGCATGCACACTTTACATTTATTTATAATCTCTATTATGTAATAAAAGAATGACTTTTGTTTAACAAAGGCAATGTACTATTTAAAGAATCAGGGTCTAACCTGCCAATATTGCCATGACAGTTTTGATCTCAGGCTGGGTGAATTGAGCTTTTATTTCCTCACTGTCTTTTCTGCCGAGTTAGACAGTAGGTTAACATGGCGTGGTCGACACGTTCAGACTCCAAGTAGTACTGTTTCCTTGTATCATTCCATTACAATATACTGTATATTTGGTGATAAATTCCCCTACTCCTCCTAAAGGGAGGGCTCAGCTCAGTTGCCAGGGAAGGGCACCGTGTCAGGTGCTGGGGTAGATCACTGGAATTTGTTCGTGTGGGTGTTGTGCATGCACAGCCTTTTCTTTCAAGTATCCTCCTGCTCTTTTAACATCATAAGTAAGAAATAGCAGTGATTTATGTAACGAAATGAAACAAACAGAAACTCTCTCAGCTGCACACCCTGTGTATTTGGGGGGTAACGTCTTTCTCGAAAGCCTCCTTTTAGAGATGACATTTTTACTGAACTGTTAGAGTGACATTATGTAGATTCTCTTTGCAGCACTTAGCAATGGTGTCCGCTTCTGTCAGTATCTTCATCAGGATGTCCCGTTTTTGCCGAGCTGAGGTTGCTCTCCCACTGGCCCCCCCATTGCCCCTGGCAGAAAAACTTTGCACAAGGACTGAGCAAGGGAGAGAGCAGTCGTGCTTCAGCTCCTTGGGAGCCGTGTGAGCAGATTTGGAAGCCTGAAGTTAAAAGGCTGCAGTTAATCCCCCTCCACTCTCTTCTGAGCTGTTTATCAGTCTGAAACTAACTTTGAGAAAGAAAATTACCAGGCAGGATGTGAAGTTGGTGATGGTGAAATTCTCTTTAGCCTGAGGCATTGGATGGTGATGTTTGGGTGGGAGAGTGTGCTGTGGAGATGAAGTCTTTCCTCAGGCACTGCCTGCTGCTCTTGCCTTGGACTCGTTGAAGGTTTCGGTGGATGGGGTGTTATGATTCGAGTGTGGGCTCACAGCACCCACACTGCCAGTCACTGGCCATATTAAGGCCAATAAGTCTGTGTCGGATGCTCTGACCCTCCTCTTGGCTGGCCCCCATCAGCATCTCCCACTCCTGAACCATGCCCCCATCTCCACCACCTAGGCTGGTGCATTGCCCTTCATGCCGGCTTTGCAGGGCTGCAGCTGGACAGGCCTTTGCATTGGACCCTGTTTCTTCTGCTCTTGGGAGCTGAGATTTTGGATTCTGCCTGGCACTGCACCTGAGTGAGGTGGGGTTTTTGCTTCTCCATTTGCAGCAAGTGAGAATCCAGGCACACATTACTCACAGCAGACATGGCCATTGTGGCTTCAGAGCTGCTGCTGGTACAGCTGGAGGCTGACACAGTGGCTCCTTCAGAGACCCCCACCACACTTAAGTGGCCTCTTGCACCAAGGTCCCATGTTTTCAAAAGTGCCTGGAGTAAAACATAAGTATACCACAAGGCACCACTATCAATCAGGTAAATAAAAGGCATGTTTATAATTAGTTGGCATCCTTACCAGACACCAATGCCAGGCACTTCATATTAGGAAACTAAGCTAAACTAAATAAATTCCCAAGAAACCAAATATATAGAAATATATATCAAACAAAACAAAACAAAAACAACATTTGTAGTAGTGGTAACTAGGAACATGCATCTTAGGGTGATCATATCTCTTACTGTGAAATCCAAACCCATAAACCCCCAAAAGATCATAAGAAAGCCAAAGAAGTCATTGCTTTTGTTGTGTCAGTTCATGGAGGGAAGACAGGGATCTTTCCCATTTGCTGTTCCTTTCTGGCCCATTTCTGCCTCTCTTCCAGTCCCTTTCTTCAGGAAATTGTAGGTGAAAAAGGAAGAATAAAAAGTCACCAAAAGGGACAACTCTTCTCAAAGACAGGCGGTTAGGCTGCCTGCTCATTATAGCTTTCTGCAGCTGCAGTTGCCACTGTCAAATAGGGCAGCTGTATTTTGCAGCTGCTCTTCTGACACAAATACAAATCTGCAAGTGTGCAGCCACGCTGTGGCCTGCAGGGACAAACTGCACTCGCAGAACAGCAAAACCTTCAGGGTCTGGTTATAGGGTTAAGGAGTCACGGGGTTGCTGCAAGCTGCTGGAGTATGCACAGACCTTGTGGGTACAACTTACGTGCCAAGTTTTGAAGATTTGGCTGTTCTTGCCTGACTGGGGTTGCTGGCTAACGCAGATGGACATGCAGCAGCTTACCTCCCTCTGCCCCGAGCTGCCCGGTCAATAACTGAGCCACGCAGGCTGCCTGGGGTTTGGTGAAGTTCCTTGGATGCGTGAATATGCCATGATGTGGTGCTGCAGAAGAGCCAGCAGGGTGGTGGGGGTGACTCTGTTAGACAGCTTTAGCCTTAATGGCATTCCTCTGCCTTTTTTTTCTTTCTCTGTAACTGAACTTAATTCTAGATAGCACTGCATGGCATGCAAAGGGATCTCTGTTTAGGTTTATCTTGCAAGTCAGGTGCAACTTTGTGCCACCTTACAATGTGAGAACATGTAACAGGATTCATCTGACCTTCAAAATTATTTGAGTCCAGAATGTCTATTGCAGTTCAAGTGCAACTACACTGGTTAAGATGCATACTGGCTAAAAGCTATAAATAATGTAAAATAGCAAGTTCATGAAACAAATACAGTGTTTCCAGGTTCACTCATCCTAGTGCTGCTTTGACTCTAGTATTCTGGTGTTGTCATCGCAAGTGGAACCAGGCGGTGCCTTGCACGAGGCAGTAGTGCGATGGGTGCCTTGCAGACACGATGAACTCTCACTGCAGTTGGGCTCCCCAACCTCTGTGTGCTGGGGGTGCAGCTGGAGGCCCAATTTGCACGATCAACTCTGATCACTACTGCTCTGAAAACTTGGCTTGTACAATTCTGAACCACTTTGCCTCCAAAATTTCACAATCGGAACATTACATGTTGTTTCATGGAGTTGTTACCAGGGCACTTGCTCAGATTTCCTATCCCCTCGCGGCTGTGCATGAGGTGAACAAGGGTGCTGCTGACTGGGGCATCCCTCTTCTGTTAAAGAAGTGGGAGTCCTAGTGTTGCAGTTCATGTGCAGTGTGGAGGGAGCTCAGCTGCATGCTTTCCTTTCCTTTAAGAGCTACATACCTGTACAGATGTTCCTGCCACAGCTGGTAGCGGCGTTTCTAGCACTTACCTTGTGCTCTGTGTGTTTAAAGCATTTTACCCACACACAAGTGGATTTTATCTTTCTGGACAAGATATGAATAGAAATAAAATGTGTACAGAAAAGTAAACACTTTCCAGAGCAAATGAACTAGAGTACCTTGAATAGCATTTTTGTGTAATATTACATATAAGAGTTAGAACAGCACTTCAGGATAATAACTGAAAAAAAAAAAAAAAAAAAACTATTGTAGTGAAGATATAGAGAGGAAGTATCCCTCAATTCTTCTGATTTTGTATTTGTAAGTCCTGTTTTCCATCTTTCTGTCTTTGCCAGGGGACAGGGGTTAGAGCAGAGCTGACTGTGGAAGTGACAAACTTAAGCTTTGCCAATTTTTGTTTTCCCTGTTCTGCAGAAGTAGCACAACTATAGGGGCTTGATGCTGCTGGCACTGAAGTTTGGGCTCATTGATAGATCCAAATTCAGTCTTCATTTACCACCATGTGGAAAGCAACCCTGTTACTCAGGTGTGAACTGAAGTTTGAATCTGATGAACATATTGGACCTTAAAGTGTATTTTGGATTCCAGGACAATTTTAGAGAACTGGCAGCTGCAGAAATAACATTGCACTATTTGCAAGCCATGAGCAGTCACTCTGGAAGTAACTGACACCGTTAAGCAGACATCACCATTTGCATGGGTCAGAAAACAGATGTTGTGATCATGAAATAACTTGGAAGCTTCTGGGGGAAAAAGACATCCTGAATTGGAGGAAAAAAGAAAAAAAAAAAAAGCCAAACTTTTAATATGCAGTTTGGAAGTGAGGAGGAGGAAGTGGGATATATTATGGTGACTTGACACTTTTTACTTGGATTTTGAGCGTTTAGAAAACCCAAACCTGTCTTTTTGGATGTCAGAATTGGACAGATGATCGTTTGTTAAAACAAATATTTTTTCCTAAGTGAGGTGGCATGAAAGTGATACCCATTTAAAAAAAAAAAAAATGCATTCAAATACCATTTTCCTACAGAAGAGAGTTCTAACAGATTTTGTTATCATTGTTTTTAATAGCCTGTATCTAAAGGCTTTATTCTTTTTTTTTTTTTTTTGTTAGCGAAAGCTCCTGTGTTAACACATATCTTTAGGTCTATAGGATCTATAGTGCTTTATAGTCTTGCTGCTAACGTACTTGTTAGAAAAGTGGGGTTCCTTTGGAGAAAAGCATCTCTTCGTGGTAGTCTGTGCTCTGTGACTCTCCAATCCAGAGCTGCAGCAAAAGCTGTGAGCATTAAATAGCAGTAGTTTACATTTGTTTACATTTTTCTTGGTACTTCTGTATCTGCACTGACTTCCTTCAGGAAAATTAAGGAAGGAAATAGAAAAGTTGACACTGTCATTTTTCCTGGATGGCCCCAGTCCTTCACCTGTGTCTGTGTCGCCAGAGCAGCACATTCCTATGGAGCCCACAGGGAAGAAAGGTTTGATTAGGCTGGATTTCCACATCTAAGAATAGTTTTTGTAATTTGCCCTTTTTTTTTTTTTTTTTTAATACAAGCAGCTAACACTATATCTCTGAATGCTTTTGTTGGTTTTAATATGCTATAGTGCATTTCAAAATGAAGTAAATTGGAGACAAGAAGTCCGCATTACTTCTGGCAGCAAAGCAAGACATTTTCCTACTGACATAAAGAATATTGTGCAAAGATCAGCTTTGTGATACCTAACAAATGACAAACAAAATAAAATCATGCTTACTGAGGGTGCATTTAGTAGTACAGAAAATTGACCTTGTGTTGCACTGTGGGACAAGAAGGCATATATTGATTTTGAATACTCAAATGATATAACCATCAAAAAGGGCTTGTCCAGGCCATAGTAAATAAATTATATTAATTTATTATGTTGTGTTAATCAGCCTCTTATTGCAAGGCAGGTGGAACCAGGCATCTGGGGCAATATTCTGACAGACTTTTCTATCCAGCATCTGTAAAGCAGATAAGTTATTTCATGATTTTCTGCTTGGAGATGTAAGCTTGCTAGGCCCACAGTCTGAGGCTGTTGGTGTACACCAACTCTGTATCTGGCTGTCCTCCATGAATATGTCAATTAACCTTAATTAAAAGCCCTATAAAAAGGACTTAGTATGAGGTTGGGCTCAGCCACCCCAGTGACATGACTGTATGTTATCTGGTCTGGAGCAGATTCAATTCAGACCAAGCAGTGGCACAGTATATATTTCTGCCTCCCTGCAAAGGATGTATGGACACATCATATGTGTATATACCTACTCATTTGGAATAGGGACTCAGATCTGGCCCGTTTCAGACAGGTGTTTCAGACAGATGGGATAAATTGTGCTCCAGAGGTGTCAGTCTCTCATCCTTTACGACTTTAGATTAGACGCTTGACTTGTAGACTGGTGGAGGGTAAGTGAAGTGAATCCAACCCATAACTCAAGCCTGATCCTGTTTGTATAAAAAGGTGCCCCGACAAGGGACCACTTACCATCTTTCCAGCACAAGAGCACTTTCTACAGATGTGACTGGCACAGGGAAGATGGAAATGTCTCAGCATGCAACCAGAAAAAAAAGTGTTCAGCTCCTGAACTGCTTAAGACAGCTCCCTAAAGACACTCACATGCTTGGTTCTTGGCCTGTGATGACCAGCTTTTTAACTTCTTACCCCAATACCATGGCATGACAGTCCAGGGACCCCCGTTTTCACAGGTATATGGCAATCATGATGCTCTTGCACAATGGCAAGGCATGGACAGGGATCACCCGTCACTTTTTGGACAGTGAAAAGCTGCCACCTATTCGGGATCTTTGGCTGCTGTGGGACGTTAAGGATGTCAGGAGTCTTATGGCTGAGCTGTGTCATGCTGTGGAAAGAGGCCAAGGCTTGGAAATGTCCAACAAAGGGAAAAAATGTGGAGATCTTCCAAAGTTTTAGTGGAGAGCTTCCAAGGTAGAGAGTGACCAGCCCTCATCAGGTGATTGCCCAGACTGCAGCAGAGCCCTGGCTCTGTGCTGTGCAGTGGGAGGAGAGAGGGGAAAGGGAGAAGAAACAATATAAAGAACAAGGGTCCCAAAATAGTGGCAATGTTCACTGAAGTCAGTATTTACTAGTCTCTGTATAGTGGCTTTTTGTGCTTTGTAATTTATTTATATGTGGATATATATATATATATATATACATATAGATGCCTGTAGGGGTACGTACAGGCTTCAGGGGAGGCTTGCTGAAGAGCTGTCGGAAGGGGGCATGCGTTGTCCGCCCTGTGCACCATCACGGTGTATGGGATCTGTCCTTGACATTGGCCCTGCTTTCAGCAGGGGCTTGGACCAAAGGATTTCCAAGAGGTCCCTTCTGAGCTGTGTTGTTGTGTCGTTTGGTGCTTCTGGAGGTTTAATAGCACAAATAGAGAGGAGGTGAAATTTGAAGGTTCTTTGTTACGTCTTATTATTTTCCGGTTTTCAATTTAAATACCGTACTGAGGAATGTGTTACCAATTTTCAAGATAAAGAATGTTTCTAAGACCTGATGCTTACCAAGCAGACACCAGAGAAATTTGGCATATTCTAAAACTGCAGTGTATAAATGAATTAAGCCCTTCACTGGTATCAGCTAAGGTCCACACTTGGTGCCAAATGCTGAGAAAAACGTCTCAGTGACCATGCAGTTTCTGGAAGCAGTGGGCCAATACAGATACATCAGCAACACCCACTCCCTCTTCCAGACTCTTCCCCAGCCCAATGAAAGGTGATTACAGTGTCTGAAAATGCCATGAAAAATCGATACCATTTGAGCTGGTTTTCAGTTTTCTAACCTCCTGCATGTCCATGATGCCTCACAGAGTTACTCAAAAAAATCCTTTCCAAATGATGGCTTAGCAGCAAGTCTCCAAATAAATCAGGAATACCAGAGCAAACCTTCTGCCATTCTCAGTGCATTATTTTATTAAACAAACCTCAATTTTTATTTTATTTTTGGCCCTTATGTACAATCTTGGATATTATAGTGTCCCACGAGAATACTGGAGTGTTTGTGTTTTTCACTGAGCACTTTTAATGATAAGGGGAACTCAAATGAGACACTAGTTTCACACTTAATCCAGCATATGCCGTGCGTGACCATTCTCTCTGTTTTACTCCTCCGGTTACACCTTAGTTCAGCCTGGGTGGCACATTGAACAGATGCCATGCAGTGCTAGTAAGAGTCCTCCTCATTTCCTCCAGCAGACGCTAGGGCTCTGCTCAGCATTTCCATGTGTGTTATTCCAGGACACGTGGGTGCTTTCCTGTCCTGGGCTCGATTTCAGAAGAATTTCCTGAGTTGTTCCACCTCTTTTCTCTGTCCTCACTTGGTTTTCCTAGAGAAAAAAACAACTTCTTTTGTGCTGGTGTCCAGCTCCTCCAGCTGGTGGGGCAGGAAGGGACACGCATGGCTCATTGCAGGCAGGCGAGGAGCGGTGGTGCTGCACGCTGTGCTTTCGGGATGGTCAATTGGGAATCCAGTAGCATTCGAGGCTGCTGTCAGTACTCTGAGGTCACAGTTCAGTTTGTAAATTGGGTGTATTACCCAAGCTCTCCTGGAAAAAGTTTTTTTTTTTTTTTTTCTAAAGCAAAACAAAATTTGTGCTCTGCTTCTAATTAGTCCTCTGGTGTCCCTGCAGGATTAATTACTGCCGCCTTCACTTGTATCATCAAATGCTGTTTGGCCGCAGCTTCTTTTTATTTTATTTTATTTATTTTTTGGTATAATTAGGAGTCCTGGCATTAGAACAAGCTCAGTCAGGTGGTACTTAAAAATTACAGAGCTGAAATGTCACCTAAATGAGTAGCTTAAACCTGTCTTTTGAATTAAAAAATGCCACTGCATGTTCAGAACTCATGGCTTTGGGTCACTGGCACATCAGTGTGAACATCCTTCTCCTGAAATCAAGAGCAAAAGTGTATTTTTGTTCTTCATGGTGCTCCCATGATATGGCTCTTAGGAAAGGACTGTGGGTGCAAGGATGTGATGGCGCTTCCAGCTCTTGCTGCTGCCTGTTGATGTTGTAGGTTCCCAGCCATGTTTTTTGACTTAAGGGAAGGGCTGAGTGCCACCAACTGCATAATTCTATCAAGTGGTAAATTCAATTTATCGAGTGGGAGAGGCAGCAGCTAGCAATAAGGCAGGATTTGGGTTCTAAAATCTGCCCTGTGGGAATTGGGCAAGCTACCAGAAAGACAATAAAGGATTTATCTGGCAGTGCTTGTCAAAGGAATGCTAAACACGCGAGCTGGAGAATTTATTGATACCAATGAAAAAGCTCATTAGCGTTAAAGTGCAAAGCAACTCTGTAAATGTACCTTTCAACTGTCCCAATAAAACCCCTGTACTCAGACGAGGGGAACTAAGGCTTGTTTCTGTGTAGTGCAGAATCAGCTAATCGGCTTTCCCAGACAATTTGCACACAAAATGTCTCCACAAATGTAGCAGTTAGCACTGTTTTACTAGCATAGACAAATTCCACAAATAACCTCAACCTATTTCCCCTGCCACTAGTCTGACAGTGATTCAAAGCTGTTCCTACAGCTGTACTGTAGTGTTTCTCGTAGGGCAGGCTTGTTCCTTTCCTTGCTTGTCACTGATTGTCAATTATTTACTCTTCAAAAGATCTGTGGCCCCATAAAGGAATTGGGAGCCAACAAGAAGCCTGCAGCTTGCAGGGTGCAGTGGAGATGAAGGTTCACCATATTTTTAAGGAAAACATCCCAGTAGTAAAAATAATGCTTGTGGCTGCCTAAAGCTCCAACATCTGCCTGCACAGTTCATGTACCAAAATCCCATTGGTATTGTTGGGAGGCATGCGGCAACCCGCTGCACGTGAACCAGGCCGTGTTATGCTTTATAAACTTTACATACCTATTTACTGTTGTTATGCATGACAGAAAGCCACGACAACTGGCTGGGGCTTTTACGTGCAGGTGTAGCTGCGTGGCTTATGTTCACTTCTGTGTGCTTTGAAACCTGCATGACATGAAGCACAATATTTTCCAGGATGAAAAGCAATGTTTCCCTTCCTTCCTTCCTTCCTTCCTTCCTTGACTCCCTTTTTTTTCTTGCCTAGATTATAGGCTATCTATCAACTTGTAGAAACAAGAAGATTGAATACATTATGCTGCCCCAACAGATCTAATGAGATAATTATCTGTTTTGCTATTTGTGTTTAGAAGAAATAATGTGCTAATAGGAGTTGTAGTTAGGGCTGATTTGTTAATGTCCTGCTTAAATACCAGCCAGTGGCCCAGTGGTTCTGTAAAGTGGTCTCAGCAGCTGTTCTAAATGGTGTTCTTCATTTGGAAGGTAAATATTTTCAGACTTCAAGCATCCCATGTGAGAATTCTTATTAAGGTCAGTGGAAATCTTTCCATTAATTTCTCTAACTCTAACCCATGTTTGAGGCACCAAGACAGGGAGTTCTGGTGTGGGCTGAGCTTTCTGAAAACTGAGAACTGCTGGTACCAGAATTTTAATTTCAGGCCGTTGCTTAATGCAAATGGGTCCAAGATTTCACACCCTACAAAATGCTGCATGCCAAATGCAGGCAGAAATGTAGGGGATGTGTCTGAAGCTTGGGACAGCTAGGTAAATTGCCATAAAATCAGCTGAACCGATCAAGGAAAGGGCACTTTTTAATTAATACATATTTGAATCCAAATGACTTGTTCTTGGTGTCTGAACTGCCAGTAATCTCCATCCAAATTAACTGCTCAAAATTCATGACTGTCTAGAATATCCTTGTACAAGCCGGGTATGTACATCAGCTGTGTGAACTTTCTCTGGGGAGAAGCACAGTTAAAAATAAAGTTATTATTTCCGCCGTGGAGAGGCCGATGACAAAGAGGGGAGGTTGTGCACCAGGTGGCTTTGAGTCCTGCCCAGCCTCCTCTGCCTCCAGCGCTGCTGGCTCCGACACGGTCCAAAGTGCTCAACTTCTGAGCCCTGCTTGTGTGTCCTCGTGCCCAGCCACGCCTGGAGTGGAGCAGAGCATCATGCAGGGGAGGAGCAGCTCGCGTAGGACTTCATGAACTGTAGCCCCCTCCCCAAACCAGGCTTTGGAGGGTGAATTCCCAGCTCCGTGAGATGCCACGGGAGTTTTGGCATGGATTTTAGGATTCCTCCCCTGCCTCCTCCATCCCTTTGAAATGCTTATGTGTTCCCACTCATGTTTAGGCAACTAGTCATCCTAGGCTCTTAAAGGAAGAAAAATCTGGGGAATATGTACTGGAGGAAAGGGGGATGAGGGGTGGGCGTGTTCTTTTGTCCCTGTGCACCCCCAGCTCCGCAGCGGTGTCTGGTGACAGCATCCACGTCAGGCACACTCAGGCTATTCGCCCGATTAGGGGCAGGTGGAGACTTTTCTAAACTAACCGTTGTCATCGCAGAGGACCCTACTGCCATCAGAGCATTGTACTATCTTTCTAGCTTTTCTTTTCCTAGGCTTCCCCCCTCCCCCTGAATGACAACTGAAAACTAAACCGAGCCCGGAGCTGCTATACCACTCGCCTGCATGGGGAAAGGCTGAGCCACGGCACCCGCGTGGTCCGTGCTGAGCACCCGCCCTAGCCGTAGCCTGCCTTCCCTGGCTCTTTCTCTGCCGAAATGCAGCTGCGTGGCCAAGATGTGTTTTTTTCCTGTCCCTGGGAGCCGTGCGCTGCCAGCCCAGCGCTCACTGGCTCGCACTTGTGCTGCGACATCTTGCTCAGCATCCTTGGGCACCTCACGGGGCCGATCCCTGGTTTGTGCGAGAGGTTCCAGTAAAATTAGCAGGACTTTCTTCCCAAGTGAGGATTAGTCAGAGGAGCAGAATGGGTTTTAAAACCTCCTTTTACAGAGTAACTGCAGCTTTTGAATGTATGTGATTCACAGACACTGGACTGAGGGGAGGAGAAATATTTTGGGAAAACTCTTTTTTGCAAGGGAGAAATTGGGGGAAAGGGTTATTGCTCAGATAATATTTTTTGTTGTTGTTGTTACTACTTGCTGCTCTTTGTACACTAGCCAATGCAAACGGCACTCGTGTTACTGATGATATTTTTGAACAGCCCAGCTATCTTTTTTGCTGTTGTTAATATACTGAGGATTTGGGGGGATTTTAAATGCCTCTGCCTTTCAGGATTATTTCTACAAAAGCAATTAAGAACTGTATTTTGACAGCAGAAAGCTTATAAAAACCTAGAGAAAAAAAATAAGCATTTGAAACTGATCAGCTATAAAAGGAATGCACCTCTGCTACCATATCCGAAATTCACAAAGCGATCATGAACTGCACCAAGGAAGGACCATCTTTCTACTGAGAACCATCCATCAGCTCACTCAGAGTGGATGCTCCCTTGACCACTCGCCTGACTGCCGAGGAGGAACATGTGGGACTGCTCTGGTGGAACGTGACTGCTCCGCCGCTTCTGGACGTTGCCACGTGTGGTCAAGTGAAATTGGTTAATCCGTAGCAAGTTTCTTGTTGCACTTTTCTGTTTGCTAAATTTCAACAACAAGGAAAATGTGGGTCACTTTAAAAGCATTGGCAGACAACTGTTTCTAACCCAAAGGATTATGGGTTTTAGCACAATGAACTGTACTTCTTCAGGGAGGATCAACTTTTTTTTTTTTTTTTCCACACGTCTTTATTTACATGTGGCTATATTTTCATTGATACAGAATAAAAAGTGCATTTTATTGACCTTGTGTTCTTGTGTTATTGCTTCTCATGAGCTCTGGCACTGCAAAAGTGATTGTTCTTGTTTTCCTGGCCAAAGCAGAATACAGTTTGTTGGGATTAATGAGCAAAATGTGATCTTATTTTTAGGAGGTTTGGGGGTGGGGAGACATGTAGATCTATTGTTAGAATAGAGCTTGAATACAGAACAATAGGTACAGTGTTTGGCCTTCCTCCTCACTAGCCTGAAGGCAACAGGAAATAAATCAAGCTGAGCTGGGCACAGATATCTCATCCATAAAATCTTGTAGCATTTCATTCTCACCCACCCCCATAGCAAATTGGAAGGAAGAGAGAATACTTTATCTGCATGGATAGTAAGTATTTGCTTGTAGCCTTTTGTCATAAAACATTCCATTTGGATTAGTGTAAATGCATAACTTTGCTTCAGAAAAATTCCATATGTTAATCCCATGCCAAATGAAAAATGAAGATTGGGAGGATGGGGTACAGGCAGTGTTTCACTTGGAAATAGCAAGTTCCAATAACTTCTAAGACATTCATCTCTCCGTTCCGTACATCGTTAACATTGTCACAAGTGGCATTGCCCAAAAAACCACCTGTGCCAAAGTGCCAGGGGTCTTTCTGACACAACCAAACGCAGCATTGCTGACGTGTTCCTGAAACCATGGCTTCTTCAGCCCAGAAAACAAAGCATGTGGAAATCACTGGAGTTTTTGCTGTTCCCTGCAGTGGCTTTGACCCAGATCCTCCAGGCTTTGTCCCAGCCAGTGACAATACCAGGGTGTGAGAGGGGTAATTACGGCTGTGACAGACAGTGGAATGGATTCATTTTGAGGGTAAAGCATCCAAGCCTAGCTGTGCACAGGTTTTGCCATCCATATGGACAGTCTCTCCAGGGAGAAAATGTTTCCTCTTCATGATGAAAAATACCCATCGCTGACCTTTTCTCTTTTTCTTGATACTCTAAGCTTTGTCTCAGCATCCTCAGCTGTGGTGAGAAGACCAAAGCTCAGCGTAAGAGAGAGGACAGCTTAAAGCCTTCATGGCAGGCACTGTGGGAGAGGCCGTAATTTTCATCACGGAAAACCCAGTGATGGAACCCGCTCCTGCTGCTTGTCTTTTGTTGTAATTAGGGTTGGCTTTCACCAGATGGGAAGCTGGCAGTGTCAGTGCGGCAGCATTTCCAAGTGGGTGTTTGGGACCATGTCGAGGGCGTGCTTCCCAGCCCTGGGAGCCATGCTGGAACAGGGAGCTGCCAGGAGATGAGGTGAGAGCGGATGTATTTGTGGGAGCTCATTTCTTGCTGCCTGGAGGCACTGGTTGCTTGTGCAGCTGTGCCTGGGCAGGCTGGCAGCTTCTGTCGTTATGCGTGGGACTGGTCCTCACCAGCATCCCAAACTCCTTCCGCCCGCAGGCAGGGCTTGGTGCGCAGCCCTGCAAGCAGCAAGGATGCTGGCTGAGACCTGGGCTCAGTCCCCGATACCGCTGAGACCCAGGGAAATGAAGTGCCCAGGTCTCTTTGCAGATTGCTTTACCTGTGCTCATTACCTCTGCCTAAACAAGCCCTGGAAGCCAGGCAAACAAGTTAATATATATGCACATCTCATTTGCTTTGCGCACGCACCATCCAGCATGCTGGGCTGAAGATTTATCCTCCAAGGCTGTTGCTCCCAGTAATTTAGGAACCAGCTATAAACAACGCATATAAGCCCACACGAGCCAGAGACCAAGGCTTGGTGCAGTCTGGCTCCTTCCCCACAGCAGCACACACTTTGACAGGCTACTTCCTTCTTACAAAATTTCTGTTATAATTTGTCCACAGTGATGTTATTTGGAAGAGAGTGAGGCTAAAGTGATCGTCCTACACCTCTGGTTAGGCAAAGTAATGAAGACAGAGTGAGCTAGTTCTTTAATGCTGGAAATCCGGTGGGTAACTTTCCTGCATAGAAATAAAACATCTGCTCACTTCAGAGCACAAATTGTGC
This sequence comes from Anseranas semipalmata, assembly GCA_013399115.1. Lineage (NCBI taxonomy): Eukaryota > Metazoa > Chordata > Aves > Anseriformes > Anseranatidae > Anseranas > Anseranas semipalmata. Next base: position 759,432 of record VXAA01005071.1, read on the forward strand.
CAGGCTTTGAAAGCTGTCTGAGTGTGCTCAGTGCAAGCTTAGAAAATGGATAAAGAGAGGTATGCTGCTGATGTCAGCTACTTTGGAGGCCAACGTGGTGACCGGCCTCTCATGGCCAATGATTCCCACCCAGCCACATCTGCCAAAATATATTTTCTTGCTCACTTGGTCACACCTTAGAAAGTTCATAAATCGTTATCTTCAGGTACAAACAAGTTTGTCCTGCAAGCCCGAGGGTGGAGCATTTGAAGCATTTGGGCAACATGAGGCAAAGGTATTGAAAAAGCCACACTGCGCTCACAGGAAGCAGTATGCCTCCGCAAACACCTTTGTGGCAGCACTGCTGAGTGCTTCTGACTGCCAGTACCAGCAGCTGCTCAGCAGCCCTTGCCATGGCTTTCTGGAGATGCTTTTCTGCCCTTGGTTAGGTAGAAAGACAGAGAAAGGTCCTGGTTGCTTAGCCCAGATGTGGGAAATAGAGGTTCGCTTTTCAAACCATTCATCTGTGACTTCTGTTCTTAACCACTTCTCTTTGAAGGCTGCCAAACAAGCAAGTAGAAATATATGGTATATTTATAGAATTAAATATACATTAATTATGCTGTATAAAGAAATAGTAAATAGAGACACTAGCAAATATACCCGGGTTAATAACTTTTATGCCATCAAAAATGGGCATACAGAACCTTAAACTCTGATGACATTCACCAAAGAGACAAGATCTGAACAGTTGTTTTTCCATCCTGCTCCCTATGGCCTGAAATTCAGGCAACTAATTGAGGACCCCAAACTGGAACCTGATTTTGCTGAAGGTCCTTCATGATGGGCAAGACCCAGGTCACTTCCAGCTCATCCTTTGGATGAGTTTGTCCCTATTTCTGAGATGGGGCCCTAAGGGTCCAACCCCCTGTTAGCAGGGGTTTCCATGCTGTGCAAACATGGGCATGGAAACATTGGCTCTGTATTTTTGCAAATACATATTCTGCAGGTGAAAATGGAATATTTAGAGTCATCATGGGTTCTTCAAGAGCAACATGTGCCATATACATATATAAAGACCATTCTTGCTGGGGGGCCCATTTGCAAAAGACAAAGAAATTTGTTTCTAGAGGAGCTTTCTGTGGGCATGTTACGAGGAGATAGCTAATTATTTTAATGCAGATTATGAAGGGAAATGCTCGGCTCACTGGCAGCACCACTCCCAGCTGTCTGGTCCCAGGAGAAGGCATAGCAAGTCCAAGTCTATCAGCTCTTTTTCTGTTCAGACGGGACAGATAAGATTATGGAGAGATTGCCTCCACTCTAACTGCTCTTTATAAACTCAGTGATGATTCAGAGTATCTGAATATATTCTCTTTTAGGAGCTCTTTTCCACTGCACAAGCGAAAACAAAGTGTTGGCAGTGGCATTACATATTCTGGGTGTTACAAACTGCTGTTGTATTCATATAAATCCAAATCCAGGCAATTTGCGTCCTTGGGTACTAGAGGTGAACCACCACTGGGGGAGCTGAGAAAACCAAAACTAGTAACAACCTGTGTCTTTGTGAATGATGTTCCCAAAAGGGCAACTACATGCCCAGCTCCCACTAACTTTCAAAGATGCCCGAATGGCATAGGTATCTGGGGGGGAATTGCCAGCTTATACAGACCATATGAAAGGTTTGTTTCTCATTAGACCAGCACAACTTAAACTGTTATTTTAAAATATGCTGTCACTGAGGGGGTTAGAAAGTAAAAAGCCAGTGGCAGGTTAAACACTGCAGCAAAGGGTCTGAGTCTGTATGTTGCATTTCCCATTGACATGGTGGAGAGCATGGCTACACAGCTGTGGCTACACAGCTGGAAACTGGCCACGGAGGCATGGAGGTGCCACTCCTGATAACCAGCTAAGCGTGCTGTCCCAGAGGGGCTTCCTGGCTTCACAAGCACTGCTGCCAGGACTACAGCTGCCCAACACCTCCTTTAAGTACCAGGAAGAAGCTCTTCCGAGTATGCTTGTGCCACTCGCAAATGGGAATAAATGGGGAGGAATGGCCATCAGCTGGGAGCGCGGAAGGCAGGTGCAGGATGCGTGGCCCGCTAAACACTCCTGACGTGGGATGGTGCAGGCTGTGAAGAGCCCTCAAGAGCCCGGGCCGGCAGCACATCACGAGGCATTTTTAAAACATCGCTGGAACAAAGCCTGGAGTGTGCTCTGTCGGGAACTGCCGTTGATTGGCAGGAAGATGGACTGGACGCTTTAATAAACCTCTTCTATCTCTCGCCTCTGTAATTCCATGACATTTTCTCCAGGAAAGTAACATACTTCCAAATTAATCTGATTGCAGTGAGGCGGCCTGCCGTCGACCCCTGGAGGGAGCAGGGCTCCACCGGCAGAGGCAGAGTGGAGCGATGGTGCAGCCCAGCGGACGGCAGGTGAGAGTGCTGCCCCACGGACAGGGCAAGGGGGCCCCTCCGAGAGGCTGCTAATAGTTAGCAGGGGAATGAGGAAAGGCTGGGCAAGGAGGTAGGCTGAATAGAGTTATTGCCTGATAGGTAAATAAAGCACAGGCAAGAAAAGAAGGGAGATGAGAAGTAGATGGACAGATTTGATGGATTAATCAATTTTGCCATCGACTTACAAGTAGACATTAGGATGACATTACCGGTCAGTGATACAGACACTACTCAAAGAATAGCACATTGGTATGTAAGATCTATGGCTGCAGCATAGACACTATTCTACACAGGAGAATTTCACCGCGTGTCTGTTTTTCACGCATTTATGTGTTGTAACACTCAAAACCCCCAGCTCCACCATGCCACAACTTGGCAGCGCCCTGCAGCAGAGACAGAAGGTACCAGTGGGACCAGCTGTTGAGAGCTGGATGGACACAGCGCTGCTGCTTGCCCGCTTTTATCACATCTATTCCAGCCATTTCTTGAGATAGAAAGAAGGGAGGCAAGAGGATTGGAGAAGCAGAATTCTGTCCTTCTCGTCCAGTTTCTTAAATTCTTCCATTCAGATATTATATACTTGCTTCTCTTGGGATTGTAGAAAATATTCATTAGAAATAATTTTCCAATGAAACAGAACAGTGAAAAATGTCATCCCGGGTTTCATTGGTGGGGGAAGGTCAAAGGGTCTGGAAATATCCACAGCCTTTCAGAAGTAGCTCAGCCTGTTGTGATTTCCCAAACTTTCTCAGAAGGGCTCTGCTTCGTGCTCAGGACACCCAACTTCCTTCTCCAGCAGCAGTTTTTTGAACAGGAGAAGCCTGGGATCAATGGGTATAAGCAGACACTTTTTGAATCCCATTTCTGGTTCACAATCTGATAACACAAAGTATACTATTTATCTAAAATGCTCCCATTCTCCTTATCTTCTATTTACTTTGTGAAGCAGAGCCAGGAGCTGCAGTGATTTCCTCCAGCCAATAGATCACCCACCCGTTGACTTTCTCCTTCCTTCTAAAGATTAAAAAAATGCTACCTCAGTCCTGCAGTGTAATTTTTTAACTGCGTATGTAATAAGCTTTTCTGAGTGAAAAATGAAAAATGCCAAGCAATGGCTTCCAAGACATGTGCCTTCTTCTGCATTCCTGTAAGAGATAAGGACTGGCCCAGTGTAGACCCATTGCTAACAAACCTACAGCTTCAGAAGGCAGGGAAACTTCATCCTGGGAGTGTATGAAGGTGTTACAGCTTTACAAAAGACTCAATTTTCCTTTAGTAGGCTTGTGACCCTTTCCCTTTCCCTTTTCCTGTCCCTTTCCCTGTCGCTTTCCCTTTGCCTTTCCTTCTCCCCTTCTTATTTTTTTTTTCTTTTTCCCCTTTTCCTTTTCTTTATGCTTTTGAGCTCCATCAAGAAATGCAGACTTTTGTTCTGGCCTGTTTGACCCACAATTTCGAGGTTGCCTTTTTATTTTGGCCAGACAACTTTCTAACTGTAGCAGTAAGAGAAAAAAAAAAAAAAAAAGAGGGAAACCAATCAATATCAATTGTGACAGTAAATATAGGCTAGTAGTCTAGCACACTCTGTATTTCCAGATAAGCTTGTTTAAAACAAAGACAACTAAAGAAAACAAACAAAAAAATCCCAACCTGTTAGAACTTGACAGAACTATCCCCTCACCGTATGATATTTGCTAATGAACTCCATGCAGTGAAAAATGTGTAAGAATGCTTTCTGCGGCTTTTTGGGGAGGGTGATGAATTATTACCAAGTAATGTAATAAGCAAGACTGAAAATGGGTTGTGGTGGGTGGTTGCTTTTTATTTTTTATTTTTTTTCCTGCTAAATCATACCATAAATGTTTCCCTCAGCAGGTGCAGACGCACATCATTTCTTTCGGGATTTTATAACCATGACAACCAGTTTTAAAGGAACCTTTTCAGTTTCCACAGTTTAAATTAGAAGCGTATCCAAAAAGAGGATTGTAAAATGAGCAGAAGTAAGCTACTATTCCCACATCGTCTTAAGAACAGTGGAGAGTTACATTTTTTGCTTTTGTTATTATGTACAAATATGATGCAATGTAAAATAAAGCTTCTAAACCTAGTTTTACTTTAAAAACCATTTTAAAAGGAAAGTTTATTCCCTTGCTAAAAAGCCTTCATTTTAAAGATGGTAAAATTAAATCTTTCTCATTTTAACTCATGTTAGATTTAATGATACTGTAATTTATAATGAGTAAAGCATGTTGACATTTAATGCATATGACTTCTTTGAAGTTACATCCTTTTAGTAGAGATGAATTTTGATGAGTATTACCAAAAAGGTTGAAAGAGTTTAGGTAAGCTAAAAATAACTCAGGAGCAAGTTTAATCTGGGTTAGACACGGTTCCTTTTATCTTACACTGAAATCTCATTAACAACAAGGTGCAGAGAACCTTTCAGTGCTTTCAAATACTTTAAAAATCGATGTCAAGCTCTGGGCTGGAGTCACAAAGAGGAGCCAGTACCCACACCCATCATGCTGCCAGCACTAGCATCCCCATGACCTGCTGAGCTGGGGCTTCACCCAAAAGGATCCCTGGGGCTCCCATTTCTGTTTCAGGCTGTGTCCTGCTGCACCCCAGGCTCATCAGCTCTGACCTGCACAGGCTCACCCAGTGCCCAGCACTGCTCCTAACGCTGGTGTTGCCCATTTGAACCCAAAGGACCTGGGCAATGGGAAAAAAAGAAGTGTGCACCACCCACACAAAGGGAGAAGACGATCCTGTCCCAGAAAATATATTTCTCACATCTTGTCTCTGTTTGCTGGTCCCACACTTTTGAGAGCCATGGTGGGATCACCTCATTTTCTGATCCATATGAGGGGTTGGCATTAGGGTAAGGTGAACCACCCAAGGTGTCTCTGTTGATGACATGAGATGAGAAAAGATTGCTCTCATTTATTCTGATGCCTGAGAGCAGAGGAAGGAGAAAGGGGAGAGCTTTTGGGGTGACAAATCTTTCTCCCCTTCTGGACTTTCTATTGCAGAATTAGGGAAGATAATTGAAGATTTTAAATTTAAATTCCTTACCTTGGAACCAGCTTTTGACACATAGGAATAAAGAGGAGAGATGGGGCTTAATCTAGCCCAAAGACCTGCTTAGGCTGAGGGTTACAGAAACTAGTAATTTTATATTACTATTACTATTATCATGTAAAATTTCTTGACACCTGACAGATGTAAGACCATTAGACCCCACAGCCATATGAACACATCAGAGCCATCACTTACCTCTTTTTTATGCAATTTTGTGGCTCACCAACCCTTGAGAATAACATGCCAACTTGCACATGAAGCTACAATATCAAACAGCTGCGTGCTCCGCCTTTACAACTGCAAGAACTCCAGGGCAAACCTGGCTTGTGATTTCTGACCACGCAGCACTAACAGTGCTGGCTGCAGAGGAGCGACACCAGACCTGGTGTTCTGAAAGCACCTTGGACTTCATTGCTTTTTAAACATTGATTTAAACTGGCTTTGATATGCATGTGTGTGTAAGAGGGACTCTGCATGGCTACATTTATATAGCAATATAGATTGCCTTCTCAAATTCCAGCTGAATTATCAGGTTGCTGCTGAGACCTCGTTGCTCTCTGGCGGTGCTGCATCCTCTCACTTGCTGCCAGAGCCATGCTCTGGGTGCAGCACCAGACGTGCAAAACACCACAAAAGCCAGGACGCCTCTCTCGCCCCAGAGAGGCAGTGACTCCTTTAGCATGCTGAACTAAATGCAAGAGAGGTAAACACACCCACTTCCATCCCTTTTAATAGCAAGTCAGCTATGCACTGTCTCTAATTAGCGCTCACTGTTGGCCAGAGCTGAATTGCTGGGAAATGTTCAGTGGCCTGCAGGTATTCTGCCATCCTCCCCTTTCATCAATTGTACTCTCAGTCACAAACACTTCTGCTCTTCACTGTGGTTACTTGAGCTGAAGAGCCAGCTGTTACAGTCTGCTCTTTGGACGGGGGCAGAGGATTTTCATTACCTGGATGACGAGAACAAAAAAGTGGGCAGAACACAATGAGCAGCTTTCAGAGACTTGTCTAACCTTTGTGAAATTGGGAAAGAGAAACTGACATGGGTTAGGGGACAATTTAAATTCCTTCCCGGTGTTACCTAGGCCTGATTTAATAAGGGCTAAGAAAATGCTGGGTATTATTTTCAAGCAGGAGCGAATGCATGCCACTTACTGTTTAGAGCAGAGCCCTGTAGAGAGAGCAGTAACATGCTTTCAATACAAATCACAGAATACACACACCCCTGTATAAGAATATATATATACACATGCACACTCACACACACACACACATACATATTCCCATGTGCATGAAAATTAAGTTATTAAAGAGATGGACTGAAGAGAGAAGAAAAACAAAACGTAGAGGAAGATGGCAAGTGTTCACCCACAGGAGCACAAGCTGTTCTTAGAAAAAAACACCCAGATGACAGCATAAAGAGGTAATTTCTACTGTCTTTGCTACTCCCCTGCTCCTTCCTTTCTGTCCTCTGTGGAACAAACCAAGCTGAAGGAAGTGCTTCTCAGCATCAGTGTTGCAAGATACCTCCAGAACCCTGCTTCTGTTTTCCTCATTTGCTAGGAAGGGTGTCTTCTGCCATGAGCAGGTCTGCTCTGTGAAGGACAAATGTCAAATCTAAGATGGGTAATCCCATTGCAGTGCAGTGGTTTGCAGGCACATGGGAGGGAAAGCACAGCTTATCGCAGAATTTTGCAATGACTGAAGAAATGAAAGCGTGGTCCTGTCCCCATTTACTGACAAAGAGTACAAACACTTTTGCTAAACAATTTTGCACAATTGAATATCATTTGGCTCTATGAATGCCCCTATTGAGGAAGACAAGAACAATTGAAAGAATGAAAAAAAAAGAAAATATTGAAGGATTTTTTAGAGATCAACTTTTCAAATCAGCTATGGCACGCCTAGTAAATATGTCAGGCTTGATAGGGCTGAGTGATATATTAGACTCTTTTCCCAGGACTCCTGTCTTAATTTTATCACAGCTCTCAGGAAATTAAATACACTTTATATTGTTCCTTCATTTGTGAGGTACCTGACCTTGGTCTAGATTTAGTTTTTTTCCGGTTGGATCAAATTGGACAGTCATAATCCTTCCTTTCTGCCGTTGTTGAATCTGAAATATCTGAATTAATAAGGTCTCTTGTTTCCCTGTCACATGATCTAAGTTGCCAAAATATTTACTTTCTCCCTGAGTGATGTACAAAAGAACGAAAATTTAGATGATCTATGCAAAGTTCAAATGCTCCTTTATATATAAACCACTAAACTGGCTCCTTTTATTTTCCAAGCTGTTCTTTGCAATACAGAGAATGCTCAAATTGTGTCAAATTTAACCAGAAGTAGAAAGATAATCCCAGGCATGATATGCACTAGACCCACTTGAATTGCAAAAATCAGCTTAACCAAACTATCTGCTTATACAGTTTCTTTGGACTAAGTCCCTCAAACAGATAGCTCCCAGCTCATAGGATAAACCAAAAGGTACATTTTGAACTCAAATGAAGCCTTAAAGATTAGGGATAGTTAAGACTTTAAGGTTCTTCTAATATTCATTTGAAAGTGAAACCTTCCTCTAACAGGAGAGGAAAGCTGAAAACCCAATAAATGTAATTGTACTTTATGTTGCACCTAATGAACAATCCTGTAACAAAAAGCAATGTTTAAATGAGACAAAACCCATTAAAATGCTCTTGCTTTGGCTGTGTTGTCAACTGGCATAACTCCATATCTTCAGCGTAGTGAAAGGCAATTTAGCAGCAGCAGATCTGGTCCACCGTGTTTGAAAAGAAGCAGATGAGCATCTCATCAGTATGGTACAAGCAGCTTCCCTTTGCATTGTCTACATACTTCTAACACATGGATGGCTGAAGCACCTTTCAACTTTTCAACTTGCAACCTGTTGAAAGGAGGCAGATATCCATTCGTTGGCTGTGACAGTCAGAAGGCAGGCAGCAGACACAATAAATACTGAGTGTATCTATATCTAAATATTTCTGCAAACAAGGTATTTACCCTAACTTCTGATAAATCATGTGTATTTAAGAACAAAAATATTGTTTCTTCCTTCCCAGTTTGTAGGAAATAGTTTATAGTTGGGGATGAAGACAATTAAGCGCAAGCAAAAAATTTGCTGGGAGTAAATCAAGGATGTGCTTTGTATTTAGCACAAAATATACAGAAAAGGATTCTTACCTCTTTTGATGCTTCTCTTCAATTCAGGGTGAATTTCAGAAACTTGGATGAGACAACAGAAGCCTCTTGGAGGCTTCAACTGGCATGCAAAGTTCTGCATTTAGAATTATCCTATTCACTGGTGCAGGTTTTGATCTGCCTGAATGAGCAGCAGTCCTGCTGAAAAGGATTGAAGGGTTACGGTGAACACCAGGTTTAATATGAGTTAATGTTGCACGGGACCTACAATGAGACGGTGAGAGGGCTGGGTTTGTTCAATCTAGCAGAGAGGAGGCTAAGGCATGATCAGGTGGCATCCTACAACTACTTGAAGGGTAGTTAAAAAGATTACAGGGCCAAACTTCTAGGGCAGACAATATTACAAGGGAAAACACAATTACGTTGTCTTTTGGGAGGTTCAGGAGAAGCTTTTTCATCAGGAGGGTGCTGAAACTCCAGAGCAGGCTGCACAGGGAGATGCTATAATCTCCATCCTTGGAGGTTTTCAGGGCACAGCTAGACAAACCCACAACTGACCAATAGATAGGTCTACAGACCTGCAGCGGTCCTTCCCAACCAACACTGCTATGCCTGTGATTCCACTAACAGATCTCTAATGCTTACCTACTTCCTCTGTCAGTAATACCCATATTATCCCAGATAAAGGCAGCTTTTGTGGGATGTCACATTGTTCAGACAAAGCACAGGTACTGTTGAGGCTCTAAGGAAACTTTGATCAGAGATGTGTAACCCTTGTATTGAAATCTATTTTCTCTGAGACAATCTATGCTACAGTTGTGCAGGTTTTCTTCATCTGCTCAGAATTTTGGAAAGCAAATGAAAAAATATCAACAGGATAAAAAAAAAAAAAAACTAATAATAGGGTATATTCTGCTTTCAGCTACAGGAACTTTGCCTAATTTGAAAGAGGAGTTCTAGTTACAGAGCCAAAAATCATTCGTTATGAATAGGGCTACAAACAGACCTTCACTTTTATGAATCCAAATGGAGGATGGGCCACAGGCTCAGCTGGTGCAAGTTCAGCATGCAACAGTCGGTGCAAATATTGTGATTTACACCAGCTGAGATACGGCTTTCTGTTTCTATTTTAATAAATCTGCTGTAAGAATAAATTTTTCCTTACTTGCCTGGTATGGTTCTGTTAAGATGTTTAACCACACTAACAAAATGACTATGTTTTTAGTGCAAATCACAAATGAAATATCCATTGTGCCACATAAAGCCCATGTTAGAGCCCAGATTGATCTTAGAGGTGCTAATTATATTATATAATGTTGCAGGAACTACAGTAATTCACTTCTAAAATCCGTTTAATTTCTTTTTAATTACTTATGTTTACCAATTCCTATAGATTCAGAAAAGGCTCAAAATTGCAGTTAGCGAAGGAGGCTTGAAGTGGAATGATTAAGAACATCTGGCATTTACATAATTATACCAGGCAATTTATTCCGCCTTTACCATTTCACTATTGCCGTGATAATGAAGTAGAGCTGCATTCTATCACTTTTCTGAACACTTAGGAGTACCTTACTGTGCAGATAGTTTCACTGAAATGACTGGCAATAAATAAAGTGCTTAACACCAAACCTCGGAAGAAAGGGTGGAAGACTCTCCCTCTTACAAAGCGGTGCTTCCACCCCTAGACACATGGTCAGCCTTTCCCATGAATGAATTCACCCAGGTCTGAGTTCATCTGGCAGACTGTGTGAATGCAGCTACCATGGCAAACGCACCTGGGAAGTGCCGCTAGCCACAGTTACCAGCGGTTTCTGTTCCCCTGGCATTGTGAGAACCTGGAAGAAGACATCTCCTGATGGCATGCTTAGGTAACATGACCAGCATCAAGAATAACCCATCAGACCCAGATGACTGCAGAAAGCCTGATAACACCTTCTATGTGAGTTCTTAAAATAGAAAAACGAGCAAAAAAAGAAATCATTGAAGTGCGGGCTCCTTTCTCAACAACGTTCATAAGAAAAGTATTGCCCTCAGATTAATTTAGTGTCTAAGAGTCTAATTTAGAAACCAATAGCATTTCTGCTGCAAATTCTGCCTTTTGAATTTCCGTAAGACATATGAAAGAAAAATCTAGCCCTACTGTACAGTCAGAACAGTTTCAGCTGGAAGGAGCCAGGGCTGAATAATGACATATGAAAAGGATAGTAGAAGGGTGAAAGATTTGGATTGCTCAGCCTGTTATGTTCCACTGCAGATGAGGGCCACTACAGGCCTCTGGCCTGATGGAGGGAAAGCTCACCCATCCCTCCTAGGCTGGTCAGTTGAAAGAATACTTCGTGTCTGTGCATCAGAGATGGCTCAAAGGAGGTGGACTAATGAATCTTCACAAGCAATGTAAACAGTTGTTCTTAGCATGAAACTAATTGCAAAAAGAGTCGTACACCAGGTCCACCAGTCACCCAACTTGTGACTTTATTTTTAAGGATGATAGAATACACTACATATGCTTCCCAACTGCTGCAATTAAACTGTAGGTAAGCAATATTGTCCAGCATCCAATTCCTTGTGCGAGGACCTTCTTTTTTCTGGTCTCTTCTGCAGCCTCCTGTCTTTTTAGGATATGGCTGATGAAGATGCTCAAGGACAGAACTCTATTAGCTGTTTTTATCATGGGATTTTTTTTATTTTTTATTTTTTTTGAAAACAGTATTTACTTGGATAATTCTGGCTATGGTGTTGGCCCTCTTACCAGAAGTTTCACATGAAGACAGGTCTCACCAGATCTGTCAGACCACACAGGTTTTTTTTTTTGCAGAACTACAGTGTTGCTGTGGATAGCACTACCAGATGAAGGACAAGAGAAAAGAAGGTAAGAGAACAAAAAATGAACTGAACTAAATGGCAAACATGGAAACTCACAAATTAGCTGGTCAAAAGGTTTTATTTGTATTGACAAGTGCTTGTTTTCATAGACCTTTTATAGTCCATTTGTTAGGCTGTGTAGGGATAAATGTGTCACTGCTGTCACTCTAACTACACTCCTGACAGAATGAAAGCTTTAGTCCTCAATAATGACAGTTTCTATCCTTTCATCAGTTTCTAATTTAACCTTTATGATGGTACAAATCAGTGTTAGCACCCAAAGTTGTTGAGGATACTGAGGATACACATAGTTTTTGTTTATTGAATTCAATTAATGGTATGGATTTATCAACACCAACTTCCATTGTTTACTTACTGAAAGCAAGATACTCTCAGAGCCATTTCAGGATATGCGTGTGCATGCACACAAGGCCTGATAAACTGTACTTCCTTCAAGAAAACCTGTTTTCATTTGCTTATAGCTTTGCCATACTATAACTAGAATTTTCCATTCTGAGAATTCATACAAGGCAGGGATTGCCTAGGCATTTTTTTTTTTTTTTTTGGTCAAAACGGTTTGGAAACAAAGTTTAGAACTCCAAAACAAGGATAAAAGAGAACAGGAAACATATCTTCCTTTGCTGTCTTAAAATAATATTGGTAACCCTTTGAGTTTTATTTTGTTTTGCTTGGTTTCATTAGAAACCACAAACATGTTAGAGTTTAATGAAGGGGTGACCTCTTCTCTGCTGTTTCCTGTTGCTGTGAAAATCCACCAAATTATAAGGCCCAATTCAGTGGATTTTTCTGACTTTGTTGATGCTTTTGAAGGTTGCAGCTTCAGTCTCAGAAGACTGCACAGTCTCTGAGATGTGTGATCCCTCTTGCATGTAACTGGCATGGAGCATGAAACGTGATATGTGTAGCTCATAGGCTTTTCCTTCTACTCGTAACAAAACCCCTGGCTTCATTCTCTACTATTGCTACCATCTGCAGAGATGCTAACAGCTTCAACACCTGTAACTGGCAAGCTCATGTCAAGCTACAAAGTCTGATGAATTAGAATCATAGAATGGCCTGGGTTGAAAAGGACCTTAAAGATCATCTAGTTTCAACCCCCCTGCTCTGGGCAGGGTTGCCAACTACTAGAGCAGGCTGCCCAGTGCCACATCCAGCCTGGCCTTGAATGCCTCCAGGGATGGGGCATCCACAACCTCTCTGGGCAACCTGTTCCAGTGCCTCACCACCCTCTGAGTGAAAAACTTCCTCCTAATATCCAACCTAAATCTCCCCTGTCTTAGTTTGAAACCATTCCCCCTTGTCCTATCACCATCAACACGTGTAAACAGGCGTTCCCCCTCCTGTTTATACGCTCCCTTCAAGTACTGGAAGGCCGCAATGAGGTCTCCCCGGAGCCTTCTCTTCTCCAAGCTAAACAAGCCCAGTTCCCTCAACCTTTCTTCATAGGAGAGGTGTTCCAGCCCTCTGATCATCTTAGTGGCCCTCCTCTGGACCCGTTCCAAGAGCTCCACATCCTTCTTGTGCTGGGGGCCCCAGGCCTGCACGCAGTATTCCAGGTGGGGTCTCACCAGAGCAGAGTAGAGGGGGACAATCACCTCCCTCTCCCTGCTGGCCACCCCTCTTTTAATGCAGCCCAGGACATAGTTGGCCTTCCAGGCTGCAAGCACGCACTGCCGGCTCATGTCCAGCTTCTTGTCCAGCAGGACCCCCAAGTCCTTCTCCACATGGCTGCTCTCAAGTTCTTTGTCTCCCAGTCTGTATAAATACCTGGGATTGCCCCAGCCCAAGTGCAACACCTTGCACTTGGCCTTGTTGAACCTCATTAGGTTCTCTTGGGCCCACTTCTCCAGCCTGTCCAGGTCCCTCTGGTTGGCATCCCTTCACTCTATTGTAGGGGCTGCCTTTAAGCAGGAGGCAGGGGACGGACCGCTCCTGGCTCTGCCCACACCTCGCCGGCCGCTCTCGCAAGGGCTGCCGGGGCCTGGCGGTCCCCTCGGCTGCCTCGAGTGGCCTCGGTGCAGCCACAAAGCCCTCACACACCGAGATCCCTCTGCTTTGCTGCAGAACGCATCTGCCCCAGAGTCGATCGCCTCAACAAGTCAAAATTCCTTAAATTCCTCCTAGAAATAAAAATTCCTTAAATTCCTCCTAGAAATAAAATGCTTCCTGCCTCCTTCCTTTGTACTGGAGAGGTACTGTCTGCAAGTGCCCAGACTGATTAAAAAAAAAAAAAGGCACTGTGCAATGGACCCACTCCATGGAGCTCATTGTGCAGCACAGCACTGAACATTTCAAACATACCATCAGTCATATTAAGAGTGCTGTTTTTGGAGGGTTAGGGTAAATGTAAGCATCTATTAAATTCAGCTGACTTGGTGTTGCTGAATGAAACAATAAAACCAAAGAAGCTCTTCAAGCTATTGATTTCTGCAATGCATTGTATGCATTTACGTAAATCTAATTAAAACATTGTGCATAACCCAATTACGAGCTATTCCCTTACAGCAAGTTTTATATTTATCTAAGCCAGGCTGTGCCAGCTGTGAGACATAACCCTGGATTTGCAAACAGCTATTGTGTAACAGCTGAAGTGGTCAGATAAATACTCTGATTATTCTGTCTTTCTTCTAATGAATCATGTACTTGTGGACCAGGACCATTTTTTGCTGTATCAGGTTACTGAGTTTTACTTCAGTGATGTATTTCAGCTATCAGATTGCTCAGCAGATGAGTTAAAAGTACAATTTAAAAGACAGGCAGTTAAGAGGCTGAGGGACAACAGAAAACCCTCACTTTGTATTCTGCTGGTTAGTGGGGAGGCAGGTCTTTAGAGGTAGTATCACCACTCTGGATTGCTCTCTACTGGGAGGCAGCCTTGTTATCCATTGTTTTCTTCAGCTGCAGACTACAATCTCTCTTTATTGGCAATACAGGGATATTGGCAATACAGGCGACCAGACTTCAAATCTAGGGGCTTAATGCATGGTGCTCTGAAAAACCTTTTTTCAGTCTCAAAGTTCTTAAAGCATAAATATTTACATTTTGATGGGGTGGGGTTGCATTAATATTCATCAAAATTCCCCCAACACCCTGTAAATGCAGTTCCATCACCCGAGTAATAGTGGCAGAAGATGCAGAAGGGACCAGCTCTTGCTATTTTATACCTATACTATATAAAATTTTTCCAGCAGATCTACACCATGCCTGTGACAGTAATAGCTATGTATAATCTTTTCTAATGTTGGATGAAATTTGAGGTTCAGAGGAAGAAAACAGTAGACTGCGCTTTTGTTTTCAGGAGTAGAGCCATCCTGAAATGTTCTTGTCTCCTCCAGGAGCACTTTGAAGAGATGCCCTCATTCAAGGCTCAAATCTATGCTGTTGACAGCTTATGAAGAAGAGCTAACACAGAAGAACCCTTCCTAAGCCAGGGAAAAAGGAAAGGGAAGACCAACCTAGCTGAACCATAATAAGAGGAGAAGTGAAGTAGGGAAGCACAGTTAGGTATATGCAGAGGCAGGGAGAGTAGAAGGTGAAAGGAGAAGACAGGGAGGCAGAGCACTGATGAGGGCAATACAGAACCACAGGGACCATGAGCAGAGCATGGGTGAAACAGCACAGAGTGACAATGGGAAGAAAGGATGCAGGACAACTTCCAGTGAGTCATTTGCTATTTCATCCCTCTAAGACAGGAATTGATGTTGTTGAGTGGAAAGCCCATATGAGTCCTCACCTATGACTCTCAATAGATGACTTTTCCTTTCCTTTCTTTGCTCTGTCAGATGTTCACAGGGATAGCTTAGCTTAATGCTATCCCTGTAGCAGTAGTTAATGACTATACCTATTCAAGTAGCACTTTCCCAAGAAACCTTTCAGCTCCCAGCACAGTGACTGCAGAGGCAAAGCTGCTGGCTGCACAGCTGTACAATTAGTAGCAGTCTCCCCTCATGCAACCTTTAAGCACAGACTTAAACTGCTGCAAGCATTCCCTGGGGCAAATGAGATTGACATGGCACCTCAGTACATGTACTACCAAACTCTGGGATTTCAAACTACATGCCATTCCCTTCCAGCCGGAGACAAGTTTATGAGCTTGAGCAGGCAATAAAAGCTTCTCTCCGTACTAATGAAATGTCCAAGTCCTAATGGATTAGTAGTTTTCAAATCAGATTAAATCTGCATTTTTGCTGATAAAGACACAAAAGTCACTCCTAATAGGCTTTCAGATTTTGTTAGCAAAAATACATCTTAATAGAGCACAGCGCCTATGGGATACAAACAAGACAGAAAAGGCACTAACACATTATGACGGACTGCTCAAAAGCTCCGCTTTCCTCCAACTGGCCAGGACACAGTCAACTTGCAGATGTCTATTGCTGATGTAGAGAAACCTTGTGGGCACTTTCCTAGAAACCCATGCACAGCCAGCCCACTTCTGGTCTCCACAGTGGTCCCTGAAGCTGTTCTGCAACCCTGGTCAGAAACGGGGACCCTAGAGCCTGAGGAAGTTCTCCCACTCACTTCAGTTAGTTCAGGGCCTTTTGACACCAGAAGCTGTTCCACACATCACTTTGTGAAGCCACTGAATGAACAGAGATCCCAAGCTCAGTGCCTCACCAGTAACTGTGCACCCTGCAGAACTACAAGCATTACCTTAGGATAAAACACCAACCATGCAATTCCTCCAGAGAGCTGTTTACGCCATATCTGTACTGCTAAAGGCAACAGCCTCAGACATCTAGACCAAGTGAAACCAGCTGGCTCACATCTATGCTGTTTAGAGCTCACTCTCTCTGTCCCAGCTTTGTCTAGAAATGAGTTGGAGAGGTCCATAACAGAGCTGGAGAGTGAGGTATCAGCTGAGCAATGTGGGTGACAGGGGTCCAGCACTTAAGTTAGCTCCCTGGCTATCTTCTGTTTACCAGCATGGATATACCCTAGAATCCTGGCAATGGGTAAGATGCTCCTGTGTGGTGGGACTACTCCAAAATCACAGAGCACCTTGTGATGCTGGAGAGCAAAGCCTGTGCACAGGGTGGTGGAGTAGCATAGAGCTGCTGCAAGACTCCACTTGCAGAACTGAATTCCTGGCTGTGGATCCTCTGCCTTCAGCCCCGAAAAGGTGCCTGCATGCTGGATCTCAGAGCCTGGATCCCTCTTCTCAGGCACCTCACCATTCCCCTGCAGCAGTGCTTTGTCATACATCCCGTTGTGCTTTGCAAGCATGTTAAACCCCCTTCATATGACACTCCTTTTGGTGACCCTTCTGTGGCAGTGTTTCAAAGTATAGGACAAAATTGTCTCAACCCACAGGTAGTTTGATGGCAATTTTTTACATGGCTGGTTTTTGTTTTTGTTTTTATTTTTGCTTTTGTTTTTGTTTTTGTTTTTGTGGTTTTTGTTTTTGTTTTTCCTTTACCTTTTGGAAACTTTTCTGTTTGTTATTTTGGACCTTAATAAAGTGATCCTATTTTCCATTTCAATCAGTGTTCCAGTTTGCTCCTCCACTTTCATTTCTGACTGAGTCTAAGGTAACTTTTAGAAAGGAAGGAAAAGAGATAGATGAATTATGGCACTTGAAGTCAGAAAGAAAATTCTGAAAGGAAAATGTAATTAAGAAATAAATTGAAAAACGGAAGCACCTGTGATACAGTGACCAGGAATGATTATATTAGGGGAGAAACCATTGCAGGCAGCTTAATTCCATTTCATTCTGTTGCTCTCAGAATTTGGACTGTTTGCACATTTATTTGGACAAAATGTAAACCTCTTCTACTTGCATTGTTAGATGTAATGAGTATTATTTTGCATTGAATTAAAATACTGACACATTCCCACTGATGAAAAAGTTTCCATTGCTTTTCAGAAAGCTCTAGGTCATTTGATTTTTAGGACATAGTTATTAACTGCTCGGCAAATACATACCTAGAATAGAAATAGATTAATCTGTGGGGAAAAGCACTACCACTCTTGTAAAAACAAAGGTTTTAGAGAGATTGAAAGGTCTGGAAGAAATTCACACCTCTAAAGAATTCATTGAGTTCATGCCTGAGCAAGATGGGAAGGGAAAATACGCAGGAGAGAGGCTGTAAAAATGGTAAATGACAGCGATATTTTGAGTGTCGGATCAATGACTGATACAAATATAATTTTACATGGAAATATGTGTACACTGGGACAGGAAGGACTGCTGGAACTTTATAGAGTTTTGATTCAGTAGCTTGTTACCCATGTTGAAGTGGGAAGAGATGAAATAAAAGTGCTGACATCTGAAAATACACTTTAGCTTTGGGACAGACCCATGCAGTCTGAATCTGCATGGTATAAAAGGAGTTTTCTCAAGTGAGTCTGCTACTTTTCAAGTAGCCTTTAAAGTTGCTTCATTCCTCTTGGAGAGGGTGAGCTGAGCAGGAAACAAATCCAAAGCTGTTCCAAAGTCCAAAATTACAAGTCAGAAAAATTCTGCTCAGCAGCAACCCCGATGCTGTCAACCCCTACCTTCCAACACTTCTTCTGCCCAGTACCAAAACTACTCTTCCCACTACTGGACTTAGTCCTATCAAAGACTGAAGCATCTAGAAAGATACTGCCAAAGACTGAAGTATCTAGAAGTATCTAGAAATTAGGTGGGTGCAGTGACTCTCTCCAGAAAGACACCTGCTGTGTTTAGAGCCACACCTAACACACACTTCCAGGATAAGGTGTGTTTTTTTTTTTTGTTTGTTTTTGTTTTTTTTTTTTTTTGTTTTTTGGTTTGTTTTTGTTTTTGTTTTTGTTTTAAAAAAAAAAGCAATTTCATTTCATAAAGCATTTCATTCAGAGATGTAAATATGTCTAAAGAGAGAGGGATGTTTCACATCTAATAGTTATACCTAAAATGATTTCAGTATGCCTTAACTGTAATGCTGAGGAAAAACAAATCACTTCAAACAGATTGGGTATACAACAGGTACTATAAGCGATCCTGGTTCACTACTTCTTCACAACATTTTTAGTACACTTTTCACTTCTGTGAACAATATTTATCAATACAGCCTTAGCAACAGAAGAAAAGATTGAAGCTGCATAATCCCTCCAGAGTATCACAAGGGCAGCTAGAGAAACAGATGAGATGACATTAACCAAGTTAATTTTTTTAAATTTAAAGTACTTCTTAAAAGTAGAGATGAAAACTTTAAAGTTGCTATAACTAAGTATCAACAGAACTCTGAGACTTCAAGACAGCAACAACCTGCACAAAGAATAACAGCTGAATTTACAGCTTTTATGTTGTTCTCAGGCACTTAATCTGTGCATCTGTTAGCAAAACATCAGACCTGGTAGGAATCTAGAGCTAGTCTAGACTGTAAGGTTTCAAGCACTGGTGTTTCTGCCCCCGAAGCTGGGCTGATAATTATGGATTTGGAATTTTTTCACGCAGTAACTGTGGGAACAACAGCCAGTTGAAAGTTTTGTGACTGTTTTTAGACTAGAAAATGACATCCTAGAAGACTGGGACATTCTGAGGGAAAACAAACAAACAATCAAACAAACAAACAAAAAACACAACCCAAGCTAAAACAAAATAACCAAGAAAAGTGTTTTCAAAACAGGTATTTCAATATTGGTACAACCAAAGAGAATTTCAGACTCACAGAATAGATGAGGCTGGAAGGGACCCCTGGAGATCATGTAGTTCCACCCGTCTAGTCCACATCCATGCTCAAGCAGAGTCCACTAGAGCAGGTTACTCAGGGCCATTTCCAATTGGGTTTTGAATATCCCCAGGGATGGAGACTCCAGAAGGTCTCTGGACAGCCTGTTCCTGTGTTTGACTATATTTGCAGTAAAATAAATAAATAAACAAATAAATAATAAAAATCTTATGTTTTAGTGTCACTTCCTGTGTTTCAGTTTGTGCCCATTGCTTCTTGTCCCTTCACTGAGAACCAGTGGAAAAAGGGGATCCATTTTTACTCCTACCCATGATGTATTTATACACATTGATAAGATCCCAGTGAGCCTTCTCTTCTCCATGCTGAGTCCCAGCTCTCTCAGCCTCTCCTTATATTACAAATGCACCAGTCCTTTAATCTTTTTTGCAGTCCTTCATTGGACTTGCACCAGTATTACCACGTCTCTGTAGTGCTGGGGTGCACAGAGCTGGAGCCAGCATTCCAGATGGGTCTCAACAGTCCTGAGCAGAGGGTAAGGATCATCTGCCTTGATCTGCTCCTGATGTGCCTCCTAATGCAACGGGAGATAGATAGTATAAAAAGCCTTGCTAAGATGGCTTTTTAAACACCTACTGCTCTCCACTCATCCATTCTCCAAGAACATGGCCCACCTGCATTTTACAAAAGTGCTCAGATGCTCATGAAATGAACAATGATGGTCAGGACCATGGACTTGTTAAGGTTCGAATACGATGTTTATTGAAACTAGCTCTGTTTCAATATATGTAAGGAATGCATTGACTGATACCAGCAGATATAGCTGATTGAAAAAGTAGATTTCAAGATTTTAGTTCTCAAATATTTTGATTCAGTGGAATCATGGGAAGACTTTAGTCTTTCACAGACTGTACAAGGTTGTTGCACCGAGATGACAATGACAAATTTATGAATGTTTTTAATACAGCAGCATGGACCAATAGTGAGCTCTTACTATGGTTCTTCACAGCTCAGCCCTTGGGGGTTTGCAGAACACTTTATGGCCACTGCTCTGAAGGAAAGACACAAATGATTTCTTCAAATGACCACTTGATGTCACTTGACACCAAGCTAATAAACTTGATCAAGCCCACTTCTGGGCAATAAACAAAGGTTCTTAGAATAAGGTGTCTGAAAATGGGAAACCAAGATGCTAAAAAAGTCCTATGAAAAGATTATATTTAATTATTTTGGGTTTGCCTACAAGTCTTATAAACCAGTGTTGACAACTGCTAAATTACTTACAAATACACAATCTCTTTTTGTCCGCAGAAGTATTGGTACCAGTTCTCTCTTCCAGAGACAGTCTAAAATTAATCACTAAGACTGAGATTTATTAAGTTAGGATGTGTTCCTCAATTATTAGGTGCCCAGGGTTGAAGAGACATCAAAGAGACACAGATGTTTCTAGACTACTGTTCCAAAAATAAGACTCCATTAAGTAATCCAGTGTCACTAGTCACTTCAAAAGTTTTGGCTAAGCCTCAGATTTTCTCTCCACTACAGTTTCATTCCTCACCAATAACAAATTTCACATTTCCCATGCATGTGAAATACCTGCTCTGAAAATGAAGACAAGATGCCACATTTCCTAAACTATCTAGTCCAAAGTAAAGTGAATTATTGTTCCCCAGCAGCATTTTTCATATATCAGCATGACCTGAATTCTAATAAATTCACATGATCACAGCCTTACAGTCTCTCGTCTCCTACTTTCTGTTTACGTACTGCTGGGACGCTGCTTTATTTGTGACAGAAACCTTTATCTTGAGACTTGTGTATGTTGGTTTTAGTCTCCGGTAATCACCAACCAGGTGGTCTTGCCAGGAAATAGATCTGTCTGTCTGTAAAACAAATGTTAACTCAGGACATTTTAAATCCTAGAGCTGATAGAAATATCTTAGCCAGAAGAGATCTTTCTTGCAGTTTCACTGAAAGTGAAATGTTTCTCTGGATACTGTTTTCAAACTATTATTAGATAGAAAAAATATAAATGACTTATTGAGGTTGTCCCATTTTGTTTTGAAAATGTCAGAAGTGATTTGTTCTTACTTTATCAAAGCAAAATGAATGAGTGGCATTGAAGTATATTTATAATTTTTTTTCTATTTTTTTTTTTAGCATTTCAGTGGTTCCAAATTTAAACAGTTTAGAATCCTTATTACCCAAAATTCTGGAGAAGGGAAAAGACTCTGTTTCTTGCTTGCCTTTCAACATTGGTAGTCAGCACAGAAAGAAAATAGCCAGCCCAGTAATATAAATGTTAGACACTTGCTCTCATTTATGAAATGTTTTACTTGGAGAATATAAACTTCCACCTGGGTAACAAACTTTTCCTTGGCAAGATAATCTAAATCGATACCAATAAGACATCCGCACTCCTCATATGGTGTAAGCCATCTGAAAGCTGCAGAAACTTAATCCTTATGCTCAAGGGCTGCCTAAAAAGCCTCCAGGTATCTCATTTATAATTGTTTGTGCCTTATCACCTAACACTCTTCCTGCCCTGACCCTCAGTTCTTGGCCAGCACTGAGGTCAGACCACCTACAGGGGCTGGCAGGATCTGTCGTTCATCTTTCTGTGAGGACTCTTCCAAGAAATGGTGGGGAAATGTGGACCTGTTCCAAAAACCTTCAAGCATGATGAAGTGATGCACTTAAACTCAACAACTGTCTGTAACAAACTTACCTCTCCTCAATAGCTGAGCTCCCGCTTGCTTTAGTGCATGTCAAGCCAAAAAAAGCAATGTTTGGGTGTCTGTATACACACCAGAAAGTTTTTTTGCAGAGCTCTTTGGTTATGTACAGTATGGAGCCACAACAAGGGGGACAGTGTCCACTATGTGTGTTGCTGCCATACTGAGTATTGCCATGCTTATATCTGGGACAAGAGAAGGAGAGGTGTGAAGACGACAGGGCTGTATTTATCTCCATTTCCTGCCTTAGCTTCAGCCCTTGGAGAAGCAGAGCATGGCTGGTTTGTGTTTTGCTAATCTGTGGTGACTCTGCCTGACACATGCCCTTATTGTGCGAGACTCTCCACAGGTATTGGGAGCATCCAGGCTGTCCCAAAGAGCAGGATGATTAACTAGACCAGAGAGCCCATGAGTGGAGAGACATCATTGCACTCTTGCCAAGGAAGAGGACAGGCAAGCAGGTCAAGGAACTGTGCTGGTGACATTTCCACTGACAGTGTCGAGGACTTCTTGGTCAAACTTGCAGGTTTCTGCATCCCACAAGATGCAGAAACTTTCCATAAGATACTTTCCATAAGAACCAAGATGCTTCCCATAAAAAGCTAAAACTGGAATATTTTTGAGGATCAAGATGCAAAGGTGCCTGAGATAAGCAGGAAGAGTATCTTCCATGCTCTTCTCTTTGGAAGATAGTGCCTTAAATACTTCAGTTTTGATATTTGGGGGCATATCTGGATTTCTCTGTCTATACCTCAGCTCAGACCCATTTCCAAAGTCTTGGTTCCCAAGGAATAGGAATATTATTAAGATAATTAACTTTCTTCCTTAGGGAGGTAACTTTAGAGACAAACTACTTTCCAGCACCATCTTCTCTAGCTGCTAGTGCTTAGAGCTCTCTCGTGCTTTATAATCTTAATTTCCACAAGCACTGAGCAGATATTGGTGATTTATTTCTGTAATTATTGTGCTCTTGAATTTGTACCAAATGGAGTGTTTCATGCTAAACATTGCAAGTTAAATCCCGCTGGTCAGGAAAGAGAAAAAAAAAAAAAAGCTATTGAAGCCTATCCATAGCACATTTCAGCCTTTGCTTGGCTGTCCATCAAAAAAGATGGTCTACAAGAGAAAGATAAGAAAGGAAACTACATGCAATCCATCTTCTTTCAGTACATGCAAGTTTAATCATCTAGCTCTTTAAATTGTGTCCCTTGGCCCCTCACTTTAAAATTACAACTGGCTAGAATTTCTAGGGGCAGGAAATTGTGGTATTTTGTTGCAAATTGGAATGAAAAACAATTACTTTAAGAAATTATGAAAATAATTGGTAAAGCTACTTTCTCTTTGTTCCAGTTACAGAGTTGGGTCCTAATGCACCCAGAGATGTGATAATCGTGAAAACAGACATAAAGCAAAAGCTTAAGAAAAGCAACAGAGACAGGGATAATGACTGTATCTTACCAAAACAAAACAATCTGCAGAAGCAGAAATGACGGAACCATCTGTTCTCATAGAAAAAACATATTTGCAGAAGATTTTGTTAAGTAAAATTTGACAAAAGTGTTTGAAGCGTATGTATTTGCTTAATTTGGGAATCCCAGCCTCATGGTTTTAGTGTCAATTCACTGTAATCTTAAACAACAATGAAAGGCAAGAATTACCCAGCTTCAGAACTACAGAATTTCCCTTTCTCTCATTAGGTTACCAACATAGAAGCATAGAATCATTTAGGGTGGAAAAGACCTCTAAGATCATCTAGTCCAACCTTACATGAAAGGAGGTGTGTTTGTACTTGATTGCCAAGTTTTTCACAATACTACAAAAGAAGAAACTGTTTTCCTGGATCTCAGCTTGTGGTTCTACACAAGCTTGGCTTTGGATGTAGCAGACAGCACAACACACATCTGGAGGTGGGTACATCCCCCCGCTCTTTGCTGTACCTAGGCACAGTGCACCTCCTAGCAAATCTGAATGTCAATATTTTACTTCATTCATGTTGTGCCCTGAATCACCAGTTAGCCTTAATTACTCCTCTCATTAGGAACTATACGCTGCACTTTCTTTTTCACTGTCTTTTCTTTAGCTAAGTTTCCACTTGCATTAACTCAAGAAAGTCATTGGGCTAAATCTGATCTCAGAGAGTTGCAGATCAGGCAGTACTGTAAATCAGGTGTCCACGCTGCTGTAACAGCTGAGATGGAAAGAGACTTGCAATTTCATTCTAAGAAAAGAAAGCTCTTTGCTTTTTCAGCAAGTTAACTTAGCCTTCCTCCTGAGAGATCACCCCACTTAAATATGAATGTTGGAGGAAGTGGAATGAGCCTGAGCAGCCCTGTATGCAAAACAGCAACCAGCAGTTCTCCCAGCAAGCTGAAAACCTGACAAGTTGCACTAACAACAGTTAATGTTCTGTGGAACACCTTTGAACTGTGATGAAGCCAGCTTCAAGAAGACTATTGCCTTGGATAATATCACAAATTAAAAAGAAAAATAGTGGCATAGGTTCACAGCTGTGTTTCATGTCCATGCTCATTTAAAGGAGATAGAGTTGAAGGCAGTTGTGGAAAGCAATTTATTTACTAGATATACTCTAGTTTTCTACCCAGAGGCATCAGGAATGCACACAGATATTTCATTAGAGTCCAGGATGTGTGACAACTCCCCTGCAAATGTTCACCTTATAACTTCTCACATCAAAATTCTTGCTAAAACGTCATATCAATATGCACAGTTAATTAGTGGAGACAGAGCAGAAAATGCCATCCAGAGTCCTACCTGGCACTGATCAAATGAGACCACATTTTGCTTTGTGAGATTCCCCCTCTCGAAGCAAAACTCCAGTAGAATTTCAGAACTGGACGTGCCCAAGAGCCACATTAATCACTCTGCGATGACACAGTGCAGACCTCCAGTGTGCCGCAAGATAGTGGCTCACAGCTGTAACACAAATTTCACCGGGAGCTAATCTAAGGATCTGTTGGCTGTCTCTCTAGTGACATGGGAGTGCAAAAAAGGAAAACTAACTGAAATGCTCCACCAAAGCTAGGAGCCTGAGCATAATGAAACCAGCTTCTCTTATTCTGCTTCCCGTCTCTGTAGCTCAAGAGGTGACCTGTACAATATTCTCATGGACTAGCTTGTACAATAAGTACACGAAGAAGTCATATGTCACATTTCTGAAAGAGTGGATGACAGGTAGTGCTGCAATGTTCTGTACATCTTAAAATGCAGTGGGAAATCTGAGATCTTTGACCCTGCCTGAAATGGCCCATGGCTCTCACCACACTTCTGTGTGCCCCCAGTGTCCTTCCTTCCTCTGCGAGACACCATTCCCCACAAAGGGTGATGGGCTGGGATTCTTGCTAACTAAACTCTCCTTAGAATCAAGAATTTCTGACCAGAACGCTCTGGAGACTGTGAGAAACACAGGCTGGAAGTGACATCCATAAGCCACCCTGGGAGGTAACTTGAGGAGGAGCAGTCTAGAAATGGTTTCCATTTTCCCCTTGTCAGATTTCTTTGTTGATTATGTGTTTGACATGAAGATAGATCTCAGTAATTAATATCTTGTGTCAAGCTCATCTCACATTGCTGAAAGAAATAATTTGAGAGTGTCACTGTGATTCATTTGAACTACTGAACTCTATATCATTTTCAGAAGGAAAATGCAAGATGTCTGTATTTACGGGGCAGAATGCACTGAAAACCACCTATTTATTATCCTGAGAGCTTTCCTAGGGCATGCATCAGCACACATTCAATTTACAGAGGGTGTTTAGAAGCCAGGATACCAGTCTAATGAAGAAAAGCACTATGAACATGACGTGGTACTCTTCAAGAGAACCAAGAGAAATATCATTCCTGACCCTCTGGAGAATTCTCTTTGGTCCCACTTTGCTTCTCACCTTCCCAAGTGCCCACTCTTTTTTGGATTCCAAAACCTGCTCATGTTTCATTGACCTTGCTTAATGCAAGGAGAGCATATTTGTCCCTTTGGCGGACCATTGGACTTAACATCTCTTCAGCCCTCTTCATTGTCTTCGTCCTCTTAGCATCTCTTCTTTCATGGGCTGCAGCTTCTGCGGTGCAAGGACAGTAAAGGTACCATGAAACAGTGCAGTAGCCTGTTCCTGTCCTTTCATAAAGCATTTCATAGAATCACAGAATGGTTTGGATTGGAAGGGACCTTAAAGATCATCTAGTTCCAACCCCCATGCCACGGGCAGGGACACCTTCCACTAGATCAGGTTGTCCAACCCATCTCCCCATATTTAGGAGTTCAAACTGCTTTAAAAGACATAAAGTGAATGTAAAGCCCTGCAGTGAATCAGCGGAGGGAAGGGTGAGGGCAGTGGGCACCATAGACTAAAAGCTAAGGTAGTCACGCCCTCCAGCAGTCATAGAACAAGGTGATGAAAGCAATGGGACAGAAGAGATTCTTATTGAACTCAGGAGCTCATGGGTTTCCTGCCTCCTTGCTCCGTCCTTGGTCTCTGTTGTTTGATGAAGTTCAACAGGCTGAGTTCTCTTGACAGCATCCCCACTTTCAGCCAGACACAAGAAGGATTTTCTTACTTACCCATAACTTTCTAAGGAGTTGTTTCTGCAGATGTCTTTTTGGCTGCATTAGTTTCAATATTATTTTATGTTTCTTAGGACTCAGTATGTGCATTTTTGAACATTTTATCTCTTTGCCATGTGATGACTCAATCCCCAGATACTCAGAAGTAGTGAGACTTCCAGCCGGTCTCCTCCCACAACCCAGTGGAGGGTACTTGCTCCTGGAAGAGATGGAGATGGGTGGGGAGCACGCTTCTTTTGTCTCCTTGATCAGATCCTCCAGGTGACACCCAGGTTCAAGTCCCAGTACCGATGTAGCCTGTCTGCTCTCCAGCACTGCTTAATCCTTGAATCACTGCAATGTCCTCTGAGGTGGCCAGAGAGTTCCTTGGGCTTCCACAGGAAAAGGTAACACTTGGCTAAACTATAATCTCCGGGCCTCCAAAGCCTCAGGCTTTTATGTTCAGTGGAAGACACACTCACAGTAGGGCAGTTGTCCCTTTCTTTATAACATAACAGCCTAACAGTCAGAGGACTTAACCTGAAATAACCTCAGGTGTAGGTTTTTGCTTGGAGGGATTTCAGTCCATCTCAGCTGCCTGTGAAAGAGTACCAGAGCCACCTGGCTACTGTGGGATGGGGTTGCTGGGTGGGTTGAGGGCATGGGGACACTTGTTGCCTTTCCTTGGACATTGTGTAGCCAGCAGCACAGGAATTACAGAGCAGCCAAGGAGCACCTTAGAGGGAAAGTGACTGTAACTTCCCGGTGTGGGCACTCAGATGAATGTGTGTGGTCTGGAACGGATCAAATTGAATCTTCTCCTGGCTGCATTTAATCCAGTCCAAGGGCCTTCTCTCAGATGCTGACAGCTGAACTACATCTTCGGCTGGTGCAAGGCCAGACTTCACTGTTCAGGGGAGCTGAGTCCATTGAATCAGCTGAGTGCAAAATAGTTGTACGAACCTGACATTTATTTTCAACAAATATTTTAATATATAAGTTAAATTTATTCAGTTTAATTCTGCCTAATGATTTGCTTCATGTCCACAGAAATGGGGCAGCAATCAGACAGGCAGAAATTAATGCAATGAAATTGGTTTAATGTCCTATGCAGCATCAGAATAAAATTTGAACAGAGTGTAAAAAGATCTTTAGATAGAACATTTGTATCAAAGTGGAAGAAAAAATATTCTTCACTCATCAGAAGTGTCCTAAAATAAGCACAGCAATATCAAAGCCAATTAGGGAGACAGTGATGTAACTCAAAGACATAATAAGCAGTCTTCTGCGATGCAGTTTGTGAACAATTTATGACCAAGCTTTGGCTCCAACAAGAACTCAGCCCAATACTGGCTTTAACTTTACCTTTAGATTTCTATAATCGACTCATATTAATAGAGTCAGGGCCTGACAGTGGTGATAAAATGAATTATTTCTAATTATTCAAAAACTCCGTGAAGGGTTTTCTAACAAATGCATCAAATACATTAAACTGAATACATTTTCTTTTATGGCTTCCCAGCACTACTAAAATAAGTGGATCAGTGGAGCAAAAAAAAAAAAAAAAGAGACAAATAAGAAGATACTTTATGCTTCCTTTTCAATCCCTGGTATTTTTTCAGCTCCAGTATTCCTAATGTGCTCCATGATCCTTGCAGGATCATCCCTGGGGATGTTCTGGGAGACATAATAGGATGTGGAGGGAAGGTGATTTGTGAGAACTGACATCACACAGGCATGGACAGAGTGAGGACACATAGCCCAGAGGCGTTGGTAGAGCTGTAGATGGTAGACACAGTCCAAAGCCAAAGTAGCTCTGAAAAGGTGCTCATCACCTAGGCCTGGAGAGAGTCAGCAGCACTGTGGTCTGCTACCCAGGGCCAGACCCCACTGCAGTCACCAGACAGAGTGACACAGGTGACTCGCACTGCTACAGCCACAGGGCAGCACCACATGGAGATGTCAGCTTGGAGCTGCATTGGCACATCATTTCCCAGCCCAGAAGTCCTGGTCTATGAAGCATCATCCTGATGTGACTAAGCCATTTCCAGCTGTAGAAACTTCATGGGATGCAGTCTGGGTGCCTATGACACCCAGTAGCACGGGAAGGGAGCAAGTGAAGAGAAGATACCCACTACTGGAGGCAGGCAGGGGGCATGTAAGTTGTGCACTGTTTGCCTAGTGCACAACATTAACACAGAACCCATGTTTACTCTAAAAGATCATTGCAGCAGCAGAGGAATTTGAAAAGCCTGTTCCAGGCAAGAGAAGCCAGGGATAGTGTGCTAGAAATGCACAAACATATCAAATACAAAATGTATGGACACTTGAGAAAGGCTTTGTCAAGGAATAAACAGACAAGTGTGCACCTAAGGCTGATCTTTCCTTCTACAAATCAAGAAGATATGCAGCAGAGATGATAAGCCTGGGCCTGGTTTCCAGTGAGCCAGAGGCCCAAACTAGCCCTTGGGTTTGTTTCGTTTCTGATTCCAGACACACATTCCTGGATCTGAGGAATGAGCAATCTCAGGGAGACATTTAAGAGCAGGGCACAGCAGCCAGATGAGATGTTTCTCTCTCCAGGATTACAGAAGGTAAAACATCATCAATGAAGTGGAATTGCAACAAAGTCAAATCACCTTTTCCCATTGCAAACATGTTCACCAGGCTCTTTGGCCTAGTGGAAAAAATGGATGGGCAGTTGGTCCCAAACTATCGGTTACTGATCTGGATACCAGCTCATCAAGTCCCTGCTTCCTCTGCTTCACACCATTTTTTTTTCCTCCTGAATGACCCTGAGCATTAATGACAAACCAAGATCACTTTTGAGCCAGTCCATCATAATAGTGCAGTTACGTCTCACTTATCCTGAAGCTGATGGGACAGTAGAGAGGGGAATAGGTTGCATGATAACCAAGCTACCTGTGGCTTCCTAGCCTGAATGACCACCCAGTCTGGCGCAAAGCCTGAAGTGACACTCCCAGCTCTGTAGCAAATCACCCTTAATATTCTGCTACGCAGCCAGAAGTTCTCTGCAGTTATAACACATACAGCAATTCCTGCTCCAAGGACACAAAGAAGAAATATAGACTGGGATTTTCACTGCACAATCTGGAAAGAGTATCACTAGAGGATGTTGATTTAGCTACACCACACGTGGAGCTGTGTGGAGACACTACTGGAGAAGCTTGTAAGTAGTACCTTGGCCATGAGGAATGCCTGATTTGCTGGCATTTGTGCTGCAGACCACCTCTGCCCGACTTGCTGCTCTGCACAGGTTTTGTGTCTCGAGAAGTGAGCCTGAAGCACCAACCTTCCCTTGCATGTAGAATTTCTGTTGTGTGTGCACACCGTGGACACTTGTCTAGCATTTCCAGCGGACCAAAAGCCAGAGCTGCTGGGTGATTGCTTGATCATTGCCTAACACAGTATGGCTGCCTCTGGGAATGGTGAAGCTGACAGGGTGAAATGGGGAGCAAAACTGAGATCCGATAAGCAGCGTGTGTAGGGATTTGGGGACACTCTTATTTACAAACACATTCTTCATAACATGATCTACGTTCTTGGATTTATGAAAAAAGACATAAGATTTTCCCTATCTCCCCCTCTCATGACATTAATTTTCTCAGTACGGGATAAGACAGAGGACACCTGGGCCCTTGGGCTGACTAGTCCCAGGGGAGGGAAACGAGAAGAATGTCTTCTGTTGCATGATGAGTATTGTCACATGATGGACTCCACATAAGTTTGTGTGATGGGAACAAATGCCTTCGCAAGCAGCCTAATGGGGTCACACGCCTTGCACCATGGTAAATGCAGGAAGTAAACACTCATGCTTGTTTAAAAGCTTTAGCATCTCCCCTTGCTCAGAGGATCTGCAACTTTTGTGTCCTATTTCTTTTTGTTACACTGCTCACCTTTTACATCCATTCCTTTTTAGGAAGACTTTCATTTTGTCACATACACTCCTGGTTATAATCCAAATAATAGTAGCTATACTTGCTGGCAGATGGCACATTCATTATTCTAAGTTCCTTAGCACCAGAGCCACCACCACAAAAAAAAAAANCTTAAGAGTTAATAATTTTAGTTACATCAGCAAAATGAAGGGCTAATACATTCCCTACCAAGCAACAAATTAAAAAATTAAAATAAGCCTAAAGCAAGAAGCAATTTCTGACTTTTCCACATGTGTTTTTATTTCCATGTCTCTGGTGTCTACCTATGAGGAGTATGTCAAAAGCTTCCCTTAACTCTGAATTAAATTATTAATGTCAGCAGAATTTCCACCACTTTTACTTAGCTCGTGCAGCACGGATTCTGTGTGCCAGGCTGCAGTCTGCTCAACCGCCTGGGCTGTCTGCCTGAACCTGGACAGGAGGGCCCTCCCCACAGGGAAGGAAGCCCAGGGGAACTGGGGAGCTCTTGGTCAGCACAGAGGGGTTCAGCATCAGCAGTGTGAGGGTGTCTGAAACTAAAAGACTGGCTGCTGCAGTCCCTCCTGAGGATGTACTAACTGGTCTCACCTTCTTTCCTAAAGGTCCTACTTCATCACTAGACCTTCTT
Organism: Anseranas semipalmata; assembly: GCA_013399115.1. NCBI lineage: Eukaryota > Metazoa > Chordata > Aves > Anseriformes > Anseranatidae > Anseranas > Anseranas semipalmata. The sequence goes on from VXAA01005071.1 coordinate 790,495, forward strand.
TTCCATCAGTCTATGGAACTTCTGAAAGATGATTGCATGCATTGAATTTTCCCTGGGTACTCAAGAACAACTAAGGGAGGTATAACCTCAGACTGTCTTCCTGGAGTGAAGAATGATCAGGCAGGATGGGAAGACATACAGACCATGCCATGGCACTTCTCCACTGCCACAAACCTTGGGTCATTGATGTCAACGGGACATTCAGTCCTGCCTTCCTAAACTGGTTTGGTAGCCTACAGCTGCAGGACCATTACAGCAGTGGATTTCTTCTTGCACACCTACCTGCCTGCAGGCCTGTATGTTTCTCCTCCTGCTGCTCATTTTGGAGGAGAAACTGTTCATATTGCAGTTACCAGCCTGCTGCTATACAGACAGTCAGGCCTGAACATCTGTACTGTTCAGCTAGCAGTAATCAAAGCCACACATTATTCTTTGCTACTTCACTCCTCCATCACAACCCAAGCTAGGCTTGTTCCCCACTTCTGTGAGTCAAAAAAGGATAGAGAGCACAAGTTCAGCTCAAGAAATGTTTCTCAGTTAAGTTCTGCTTTGTAAGCATTTGGTTCTTGCTTGACTTTGTTCACTGCTATCTGAACTGTCTGAAAAGAAATCAAATGCAGCCTTTCCTAGCAACAGGGCTTTAGAAGAGGATGGGACTTGCAATATCTGCGGTACCTAAAAATGGAGTATTGTACTGACTACAGTCAGTCAGTTAAACCTAAAATTAGAGCCTAAAATTCTAAGCTTTAAACGGATGATTTTTCACTTAAAGATTTTTAGACTTGAACGTGTAATTCTTTAGCTCAGGTTGCTGAGGGTCAAGTTTGTCTTGCAAGGCAAGTAGTGCTGCTCCCTGATCTCTTGTTCGAGGGGCTCCAATGGGATTTGCATGACACCTCACCATGTGCTGCCTTTCTGTGCACAGTGACTGCATTGTAAATGCCATATAACAAGTGATAATGGTACGTAGTTCATCTCCAGCAGCAGTAAAACAAATTCTGCAAGGATGAGAGTATTTAGATTAGCAATGGTTAAACAGATTTAAACTTTGGCCCAAGTCTCAAAAAACAACAGCACCATATGTTTTCGGAGGTTCAGGAAAGTCTAACAGCTTCCTTTTTCTGCTGTTATTATTTTTGAACACTTCCTCTGTTCAGCCTTTAACAGAAGTGCTGAAACTACAAGTACTTCTTGGCATCTGTAGATAGCGATATTTCTCATCCTCTGATGGCAATGTACTTTTCAAGCCTCATATTCATAAATCTTTCAAATGCCCAGAAGATAACTAAGTACTATGGTGTACCGTTATGGTAACCTAAAGCACAAGGAGGTTAAGCAACTTTTCGTGCATTACCAACTGAATCAGAGTTGGGTATTGAACCTCCAAGTCCTGATGCCTCACTTTTTTTCTAATCACTCACCAGTCCTCTCTCTCCCCATAACCAAGCTGTCTGGCTTGGTTTCCAAACTTTAGCTGCTGATTCTTTCTCTCCCCTTCAGCAAAATCATTAACTTTTAAGATTTAACCTATTGCTTATGTAAATGGAAAATACATTTAAAATTCTTAGCACAGAGGACTCAGATTTTCATTAAAGAAAATCCATTTCTCAGCAAGGGGGAGATGGGGCCATCTCCTCTACCATTCAGATACTGTCTTCTCTTCCAGGGATCCACCTTGAAAGCAAGCTTGTGATCCTGCAACCAGCCCGCAGCCACTTTTGGATACTCAGCCTAAATTATGAGTGTACGTTATGACACCAGTGAGACAGCAGGAGGAGGTGAGATTTCACAGCACAGGGTATGGAGGTAGGAGGAGAAAGAGGGAAAGGAAGTAAAATAGGAGCACCACCAAAAGGCCAAATCTGCTCAGATGGAAGTGGTTTTAGGGTCCCTGAGTCAACACCTTTTTGCATGCCTCTTCCAAGCTGTCTGGCACAAACGAAGAGGATAGGAATTTTATATTGCTTTGGCTCCCTGCCTGTATTGGGCATACAGTCAGGTGGGGTACTAATGTATTCAGCCAGAGGCCTCTAAATTGAATCTATGCCTTTTCCAAAACAATTTTTATAAGGTGACACCAGCATGTGTATTTTTCATTTTAAAACAAGAAGACTTTTTTAACAGGAATTAATACTGGACCAGAAGAAAAAAAAAAAAAATCCCAGGGCTAGGTTTTATATATTAATTTCTTCAGATTTTTAAATCAAAATATGTAAAGTTCACCATTCAGTGCATCTCCTTGTGCCATGCTCTGATGCTTCAGCCACTCAGTCTTGCTTCACCTCAAGCATTACTCACTCTCCTGTACTTTTGCCATAGTCCAGTGCTGTGGGTAAAACTAAGTTGCACCAAAGTCTTGCCCCTTGGGGCTATCAAACACATGCCATGGAAGGTAGGGTAAGTTTGGGCTGTCTCCTCAGCTGAAGACTCCTCCAGGGTCCAATCCAGCCTTTATTGAGCTGGAGATCTGAGGACAAACGTAATGGGTAAGTGCTTCACCTTGCTAGGTAAAGTAACTACACAACCCACCCAGAGGATGGGTGTCAGGAAAGAGGGTCCTGAACACCTTTGCCTTCTGTTTGAAGCCTCTGGAGTCCAATAGCTGCTCTCGTAAGAGTGACCCTCAGCCTGCCATCTGCCGTCTCTGACATGGGTAGAGCAAAGGCCACACTACTTCTGTAGTCAGCCCGATGGCATGATCTCTCCCCATTTTGGCTACTTTCTTACAAAGCTGGCAGAAGCAATGCCATTCTTCATAGGTCTTAGCAACAGGGGCTACTGCAGGGAAACAAGGAGCCGGGTGTTGAGGAATCTCCCCTGAGAAATCACCTATGGGGCTGTTGAGAGGCTGAAGTTATCCAACACAGACCACAAAAAGAGTGAAAGCACTGAAGACACAAGCATCTGCCAAGTTCTTGGCTCTAAACAATGTCATTTAGTTGATCCCTTCTTGCCCTGTACTGCCCAAAGGAAGCATTAGGGATTTCAGATACCCAAAAGAAAAACAGTTGACCATATCATATGTGGCTTCAAGCAGGTTTGTTACAAATGGGAAGATTAGAAGAAAGCCAAGATTATTGGTATCTATCCCGAAATCCAAGGACCAGCTGATACAGGCTCTGCTAATCTATCTGCAAATGTGGAAGCCAGGCAGATGCAACCCCTGGCTCTGCCTGAAGCCTACTGACAGAAGCTGCTAAAGGAGCAGGTGCTTTGTACAGACCTTATTACCAAAGAGGTTAAAAGATGACAGTTGTGAGAACATGAAGCTGTTCTCCACAGAGTGGCTGCTGGAGGAGTGGGACAACATGTCTTGGAAAGAAGCCCTGCTGCAGTTTTATTATTCAAGTATGAAAGGAAAATTGTATTTCCAGGGGACGTATACTGCAACACTGTTTTTTACATAAAGTCTCACTCTTCTTTTTACGAGGCACGGAGAAGAAGTGCTTCTTGTAGTGCAGCTGGAAGCAGACCTCAACCCCAGTGAGTCTAACTGGATTTTTGTGGTGTTTGGTGGTTGAGGTTGTCAATTCATGTTCAAAACCTTTTGCTGGGATTAAAATCTTTAAGCAGACACATGAAGGCTCCCATTTCATTTGAGGGAATTTTTTTGCAGAAGTTATGGCTGACTGCAACCAATCTTCTATTAATTATTTTTGGAAGGAGTAGCTCCAGCAGGCAAATTGCTTGGACTTGCAGTAAAGGCCTGGCCCATACCATTTCCTGTTAAAGGGAGAAAGTACAAAACAGCCAGACAATCCTGATCAGGTAGCAGAACAACTGCTTAATTACAGTTGTGCTGAGAAAGTTACAGTCTTGGCAAAATTAAAAGTAATTAAGACAATTACTTGATTGTCTTAACACAAAGCAGAACCATCAATGTTTTGCAGATTCATTCCTGAAACAGCAACCAGAATGTTTCTGCCTTATACCACCTTAGGACACCACCCTGTGATCCATTTTCATCATCCTGGAATGACCCTGAGCATAAAGCATTTTGTCTGATTTGTTAATACATCTGAGCAGGTTTGTAAGGAGAGAGGGTGATTGGTGACTTCTTTTTTAGCTCTGTACCCACATGTTACAAGTCTCGTATTTGAGGGCTGTTACTGCTTGCATGCAATGGACAGCAAGGATTTCATATTTCTTTCCTCTCTTGATGCAGAATTTAATTTCTGGCCAGTTGCCTTCCCCCCCCCCCCCNTTCTGGGCACTGAAGAGGAGCTGAATTTCAACACATGAGGGAGACTGCTTTTCTGAGACTCATAATGACATTCTGTTCTCTGAAGTGTGCAGTGTTAACGCTCAACAGCCAGGTTTGGGGCTAGAAGGGAATTTTCCCTCCACGTCAGACTGGCGGGAAATTTTGAGGGTTTATGGGCTTGCCTCTATCATGTACCTTCTCTCTTTCCAGTAATCTTCAGGGAAATCTGTTTATTTCAGATAAATATTATTATTATCACAGGGATGTACAATGTTGATGATTCCCTCAACCTCTTCTGTCCTCTTTTTGTCACAGCCTTGTGGCATTTGTTCTTTTACTACAGGTCTTACGTTGATTATAAATAGGACATGTTTTACAGTGCTTGTTGGTGTGAACAGTAGCTGTTCTGTGGACTTTTCTCAACCAGCTGTCTACTGCTTGGTATCCTGCTCTTGCAAATGTCTCCATCCAATGCCCTGGATGGCCCCTTCCAAGCCAATGATTTTATATTTCATTCATCCTTCATTAAATGCAAAAAAATTATTCACAGCAATGAGACAAAATGTTACCATGCCACAAAGATTATACTGAAGTTGTACACGAACCTTTCATTTCTAGTATATCAAGTGAGCCTACTTAGAAACTGGTCTCTGTGCATTACAAAAATGTTCCATTATATCTAAGCTTTTCTTGTGATCATTCTCTTCTGACAGTGCCATGAACCCAGTTCTCAGGGGTTTGAGATGGGAGGAGGGCAAAACCTTAGCTAAAAATGTCCAGACACTTGTTGCCTCAGGGCATGCCAGCAGCATCAGGTTTCCCTTAGTACAAGAGCAATTTCATGCAACATTTTAACCATGTGGTTAAAAAGCCGCTTTTAGGAGCAATGGTCTTTTATGAGGACTATTTCTCATTCATCCCGATCACCACCTCCGACCTTGCAGATTCTCTAGAGCAATGGCTAATGTTGCAATACCAGTTTACATAATGTGCTTTACAGGCAATTTAATTTCAGCCGCTGAAAACAAGAACAACTACTGCATGGAAAAATATCTCACTTTTTTTGCACTTAAGAACACTGCAGTGAGAGTGTTGGCTTTCTAGTCTGATACATTTTCATTTGCTTCTGTTTCATGTATGGATACATACTGCATCTACGAGGTCAGTGTGTAGGTGCAGTGACTTCGATATACATATATTGAGTAGTTCCTCATGGTAACAACAATCTTCTAAAAATCTTTTCTGCTATGCTTTCTCCAGTGCCTAGGAGAATCATCTATGGCCCATAACTGGAATCTTCCTAGAAGTGCTAATTAATAATAAAATAATGTCATGGATAGTAGAACAAACATTCTAACATGCACACAAGTAAGACACAAATACATTTGCTTTTAAACAATTCTGTAACTATTTCACTACACTTTAGCTCAAAGATTTTTAAGAAAATGTTCTTGATGACTTGAAACATTATAGTAATTATTTTTGAAGCTATTCACCAACATGGTGGATTCATTTATTAACAGGCATTAAGAATACTTCTTGGGTGCTAAATTATACATAATCCAGCAAGTATTTGAATCTTTCCAATGTCCAAACTCTGTAGCAAATAAAATATTAATGTTCTGGAAACATAAATATCAATGTAAAGTACTTAGTTATAATATTGGAATATTAGTGGCAGGATACATGCGATCTCCATTAAATACATGCCATACTACTTAAGTAGTATCAATTATGTGACTTACATCCTTCAGTCACAAAATATGATATTGAATCAGGTGTATATTCTTTTCAGTTTCCCAGTTGGAAGTATTTAATTCATGACATATAGGTCAAGGGACAGGAATATGCTGAAACAGCATTAAGAGTCTGAGTATTCAGCTCTCACTGTAAATATGTGGACAAGCATTGATGGCTCTTTACAAGCTAAACATAGACCATACTGAACATTTCCAATGTCGTTTCAGTAAGCAAGATTGACATGTGAAGCTGAAACCTGTGTCCCAGTCAGATGTCAGTAAGCCCAAAGCTAAAGCAACAACCACAGGAAGGAGACTGGGAGGGGACTTGTACCCTTGTAGGTCCCTTCTTCTAAGGAAACCTTCACCTGAGGACAGGAGCGTAAGGCTGTGGCTGGGAAGCACCCTTGACCACATCTCCTTTGCGTGTGGGGTACTAAGGTGGGGCCTGCTCACACCTTCTTCCTGGTCAGTGCAGTGGAGAGGACCAGCAGGATCAGAGGCAGCAGAACCATCGCAATGCTGCCCTGCATTACTGCAAGAGAGAGGAGCCAGGTGAGTTGGTCTTGACCTCAAGGCCTAGCCCAAGGCTTCTCAGCTCAGAAACATAGTCCGAAGCAAATAAATAAATAAGTAAATGATAAAGAGACAGTCAGAAAAGAATCACAAGTCCCATTTAGAGCAAGCAGCTACTCACTGTAAAAGTGGCACCTCTGGTGCTTGGGCTGTTCTCACCAGGGGTTGTGTCCAGCTGGGTTCTACCTGCCTTTGCCTTCCTCAGCCTCTGCCTTTCCAACCTACAGCACTGAGCTCAATGGAAATGACAAAGCAAACAACACAACTGATAAACAGTCACAACAGTGCATTCTATTGCTCATCCTCTGCAGACCACTGGCTGTGCTAGGGCTGCCCTGAGAGCAGACAGTCCACTTTGACCAGAGTTTGTTAATTGTTCCTTTAAAAAATGAGTTAAGAGCCCAGCTGAAGGGCTGAGAAATACTCCAGAAATCAGATCAACCAGCTGGCCCTGTGGTCAGCAAAGAGTTTGTTTTCTGCACAGTAGGTGATATATTTCATATGTGTTTTCAAGGACTACCAGTCACAAGCCAGAGTGAACAAAAACTAAAAATATCTGTGCTCTAGTCTTTGAAAATATCCTGTAGCAAGGTGCCACTTGGTCTTCTGCCTCCATTAGATTTGGGCTACCACTCTGATAGATTGAAGTGTTCTTGCTCTGAAAAAATACATTGACAATGACACATCCAATGAGTTCTCGGGGTCACCATTGACTGTATTGTCCCAGTCAAGTTCAATCAAAGCAACATTTGTCTTGCTTATACCTGCCACTGCTGCAGTGGTGTAAGTGAAGAACAGCCTTGTCAGTCTGTTAATCAAAGGCCAGGAGAGAAGAAATTTCAGTAATCCTCAACAGCAGCCTTCTGCCCTCTGAGAAAGCTGCTTGTTGGGGTGAGCTTGTTGCTCACCCCAGCAAAATTATGTCTGCAGAACCTTTTATTTTGCCACAAGCAGAAAATCAGTGATAGCCTCAGTATGTATGGTTTATTATTGCAAACCTCTAGTTCTCCTCCATGTATCCCAATGCCATGCTATGAATTCCCAGGATCTAAAGGGCTTAAAGCTGAGAGGCTAATACATCATGCTATACATCCAGGCATTTGAGTCCTTGTATGGACCAGTACCAAAACTTTCTTGAACCGATCCCACTTTAAACAGGTGCATATTCATTTGGATTGCAAAAATTAAAAAAAACTCAATGTGTCTGAATGAACACTTACTACACCCACATCACTGTTATGTACAATGCTGACTAATATTCAGATTCTTCTGAAGGAACATCAAAATGCTGCCAAGCAGACAGGATCCCATTAGACAAGGATGTTCTACTGGGCCATGCACTTGCTGAAGAAAAGAAATTGGGACTGTACTCATAGATGCTCTTTTCCTCTATTGCATGTCCCCCCAGTTCTGAGGAACAGGTGCTGAAGGAGAACAGCATTTGTTAGCTGTCCACAAAGATAGACTGAGTGGGCAGCCAACCCTAGCTGTTTTCTTTTCATCAGGCTATGACCAAATTCATGGCTAACAAACAGCATTCAGGACCACAGCTCCAAGTTTCATATCTTGATGTTCAGAAGATAACACATACCAACTAGAGTTATGCTGATTTTTAGTACATTGCTAGAGCTGTACCAAGAGTAGCATGCAGCTGTCCACTTCAAAATAAAAGTCTGCATTTCAAACACTACAGACTCGGGAAAGAATGCAGCATTAATGGACAGCTATCAGTCTTAATTACATCAGAATAAATTTGAGGTGAATTCTCTCATATGGTCAAGTAATCTAGATTGGCACTAAAATAACTGAGAGCCAACGAGCAATTGAACATCTTCATAATACTAATTTAATTATGATCAACACTGTTGTCTTAAAATACTCATTGTATATTAACATATGATAAGCCAACATGTAAATTTATTATGGTATTATTTCTTAGTGTTATAAGTTGTAAATCTCCCAAGATACAAGCTGTAAAAGAAAGTACCAGTTCCTAGTGATGAGAGAAACAAACCAAAGATCTGCTGTCTAGTTTCAGGTCTGCTGTTGACCTGCTGAACAACATGAGCCGTGTCTCTCTTTTCCATCTGCCAGCTGCACAAGGACAAACAATCCTCCTCTATTCAGCACTGTGAAACCCAGCTAACATTATTATGAAGAATATACAACAAGAATGGTAACACATTTAATTGAAGATGACTAAAAAGACTGGGTACAAGATGAGCTATTTCTACATGTCTAATGATCTATCATTAGAATGGCTACCATACCTCCATCTACCCAGCCTTTTATGAAACGAATACCTACAGACTAGTAACAAGTTTTCTTTTTGTGTATTTGACCATTTTCCAAACTGTCTTTTCACTTCCAGCGCTTCCCATTTCTGGTCACAGCATTTAACTCCAACAGTAAAGACATCGAGTCATTTCATTATTCATTTCCTCTCATTAATGGAGATGACACATCAAAAATCCTTACTAACCCCCCTCCCCAGCTCAGTGTGGCACCTCTTAAAGAGACAGGAAGAAATCTTATTCTAGTATTTCTGATTTGGCACATTTAGGTGAATTCAATGACTAGCTTGAGTAACAAAAGCAAATAAAATCCCTGGCCCAAGTAGAGCTGCAGACCATGAAGGCATTTCTGTGGCATTGTCCAATAAATAGTTTGTGTAGCGGTGAGTGCTATAAAAGCACTTGCTGGCTATGGAGCTTATATTGCGATAACTCTGTCAGGTACATGGACCTGTGGGCACATGCCATCCTGAGCAAGTTACTCCCACCGGAGGATTGAGTGGCTACTTTTGAAAACATTACTTTGTATTTCAGTTTGAGGACAGCTTTGCTGGATTTTGTTGTTGCTGAAGCTGACTGATCCTATACTCTGGTGATACATTATTCTCCCTCGCTTGCCTTCACCAATCACTGTATCTCTGTCAAAAGTGTTAGAATCAGTTGGCACGGTTGCATCGTGAGTGGGAACAAGCCAGGTCTTTTGGAAATCCTATGAATTTTCATAGTGCGAAAGAGTTAGCTACAGAACCTGGCTGAAATTTTAGTGCTGGTGTTATGTCTTCAAGATGCTGAAAAAATCAGTCAGCACTTAACAGGTCTGAATTATTGAGGCTGGAGGAAAAAAAAACACCCGATAACAAAAAAAGCAGTCAGTCTTAGAGGACAATTGAGATTTCTGCAAAAGCAACTGGAACATTTAATAGACTTTTTAAAAGCCTGGAATGAAGTCACAAAGTCCTCAGACATTGAATTAAAATATCCACAATAGCCTGTTCTGAAATGGAGCCTGGGATGTTTTAGAAGTTGAATAAATGGCAGACTTCACACTCAGTGCCAAGAATTCAATTCCAAATTTTAGTTGCTTCACTTCAATATTGTCTAAACTTACTTTTTTTCTGTGTGTTGAGATTTAGAAATGATATTGCTGGGCTGGCAAGAACTGTTATTAGGTGCTGAAAAATTCAATCATGCAACAGGGAGTGGGGTGTGGGGGGAAATGTATGCCAGGTTATTTATTATCTCTCTGTAGGAGCCCTGTATTTTGTCAAGGCAGCATCCGAAGGAAAATTTTGTTGAAGTTATAAAGATAAGAGGACAATGACAAATCCAGTTAAAAATCTGGAGATACTGATAGTAGCTCTACTTTCAGTCTAGCTTAATTCAGCTACATACCTTTAATATATGCTGATCTAATTTAGAACTGGTGAACAGCTATTAATAGAAATGTGTCTTGGATGCTAATAATGTGGGCTTTATGCCCCTGCCTAAAAGCTGATATGTTAGAAGCAATAGGAGTATTAGTGTTACAGAGAGCTGCCATGCTTGCAAAGGCGGGTGAGCTACTTGATGTGGGTAGGATCTTCCCACCCAAGAGACCCTGTAAGCATTAATGGTGCCCCTCTGCCTACGTGATGCAAAAGACTATCATTTATAGTTCCCAAGTGGTGCAAAGGATGACTGGCCTTCGAAAAACACAGATGGGAAAGAGTTTATCCAGAAAAAGAAGCAGTTTGTGACACAGCATCTAATACCTATCTTCTGCACCCCTATATACAACCCTGTCTATCTATCACAGCCCTTCAAGCTCTGTTCTAAAAAGAAATAAATAAAGTCACATTCTATCAGAGAAAGCTAGGCAGAGACCAAGCACGTTGCAGAGAGTGACTGGAGGCATCCTGTGGAGACACAGACTCTAAGGCACTGCCAAATATTTTGAGTGCAGCAGATGTGGCTATCTGTCCAGTATGGGCTGAGGGAGGATGTCTTCTCAGGTCTGGTGCCACAGCCTGGTGCTGCAGTAACTCAGCATCTTCCATGTCAGAAGGAAAAAGAGAAGGAAGGTGGTCGTCCTAAAGCTTTAATGGATTTTGCTGTCATCATGTGCTAGACTTGTGTCTCCGTAATTAGACAAGTACCACTAAGGAGCAAGAGAACCCAGTGAGATGAAATTATTGGGTCAACTGAACAGAAAGTCAGAGGCAACACAGACCAGAAAATCTATGATTCCTTTTCTCCATGTTAGTTATCTGAAGGTAAAACATCCAAATCTGACTTTCTGTTCTTTGGCTTTGATTTTTTGCTCTCTTTACGCAAAATATCTCAAATGACAGTGGAATAAAAACAAGTCCGAAAAGGTTGCTCATACAAGTTTCACAACAGTAAGTGTTTTTTTGACAAAACTGGGAAGATTTTCAGGAAAGTATCAAATTCCATCAGTGCTTTCACTGGGAAATTACATTTCGTTGTGATATATTCAAATCATTTTGTTTCAATAGAATAATTTTAGCTACTATTATGACAGTAGAAATAAGAGCAAAATGTTCTAAACTACCATTATGAAGCATTTCAAGAAAGCCATTTCAATTTTTCAGGAACAAAAAATTTCCCAGACTTCAGCAAGTATTTAATTTTGACTTCTTGTGCTGGGTTGAAAACTAAAATTGTAAGTTTTCTGCAGAATGAAAATTCCATTTTCTGACCAGCCATCTTCAATAATAGCATTTGAAATCTAATACGAAGGAATACAATGGACCTATTGTCACACACCACTATGGGGCACTGCTCCAGTTTTCTCTTGGCCTTTTACCTTACCACACTGCAAGCACTCAGGAGTATTTTGTGGGCAGCAGCAGTGAGCTGCACACAGCACGTCAGCCCGCATTAATGGTCAGGAGATGTCTTGGTCACTTTAAAATGTTACAAAGCCAGGTTCAGGCAAATCTAATAAACCAAAGAAAAGGAAAGCTATTTCAGAGCGCACTAGAAGGGAAGAAAGGGAAAGGAAATAGAGTTATGGGAATCCATTTACCCACTGCAGGCTTCAGTGGGTCTCACACAAAATTTGCAGAGACAGAATGGGTCATGAATATTTTGTCCCTGTGTTTGACAACTTAAATATCTTAGTCTCATACCTTCCACTAATTCAAAAAGAGTGAGAAAAAGAGAGAAAAAAAAAAAAAAGAGGAAAAAGAGTGATTTGTATCTGAGCAGGAGAGGGGAGAGACACCCCTAGGAATTTTAGTTCATGTGTAGAGGCACCCCTTTCACCCACCCACTCGGTGCACATTTCTTTCCTTAGCAGATCCTGCTTTTCTCGGAGGGTCAACATTAGGCTGCTGTACCCTATGAGGAGACAGTGTACCCTATGGGAAGGCACTTTGGAAAGCATTTTTCTGCAGCGATCAGATGAGACCAGGTGTTTCTGTGGTGCCTTCTGGCCTGCACAAGCTCTCCATCCCCACCTGTGCAGTGGGAGCGATGGAGATAAAGCACCCTGGAACATTTCCACAGAGAGGTTTATCTGAGGAATTGCTTTCCCTCCAACATGCTCAAAGGCTTGCACAGTCTGAGGGCATTCAGATGTTCCTTTTTTTTTTTTTTCCCCTTCTTGGTAAATGTCACATCTCAAAAGAGTGCTGTCTCTCAGCTGGGGGATAGCACAGAGAGTTCCAGGGATGAGCATCGCACACTGCTAAAATTTCAAGGAAATTTTCCTAAGAGAAGGGGGAGAACGAGGCATGCACATGCAGAGGCTGTGATGCACAGCTCTGCACTGGGGCAGCACCAAGACCTGTCGTTCCACTCCAGCCACTTGGCACCATAAGAAAATCGTCTTGGGTTGGGCTGGGACCCAGAGAGGTCCACTCACTGCCATGCACAGCCCTGTCCCAAGAGAGACGTATAACAGGGAGATCTAGGCTAATCCTACATGTTCTCTGCTCCCTATTTGTATAAAAGCTCCAAAGTGGTGTTTGAAGACTTCTGCCACCCCCAGAGAGGCCCCAGCATCCTACTCAGTCCCTGCAGTGGGCTGCTTGCCATGAAGTCAGAATGATACCTTCTGGGGGGACCAAAGAAGAGGTGGTTGCTAGCATGCTAATATCAGTGCACGCAATGTCCTTCTGTCCCCATCCTGCCTCCGTATCAAACCACATCTCCATGCAGCAAGGAGCAACCTGACCCTCTGCAGATCCTGTCACTGGGAGCAAAGTTTCCTCTGCGTTCTGTCTCCTCGCTGAGTTACATCTGAGCTGAAACTGCGTAGGAAATGGGAGAGGTGAAGCTGGATGGTCTAAAAAAGGCCACAAGTGTGAACCTGGGGATGGAAGAAAAGAACAAATGACCAAGTGCCACTTTGGAGGAATTGTGCTGCACTACACCGAACACCATTGAAAAGACATACTCCTTCTGCAGACTGGGCAACAGGGATGGATTTCATTTGCTTTTCATAAGCATCTGTCCTGAATATCAGCCAGAATGCAGAGATCCAACATTTATAAGCCAACCATCAGCAGGATTTTATTTCCTAACCTCCCTTTAATTGCAGTGTTAACTTGTCAAATACCACAATATTGCTTTCCCGTGACCTTTGCTGTTAACCAGAGATTTCGGGGCAAGCTGGATCACTTCTCATGTTCGGCAGCAGCTGTGGGGAGCAGCCAACTGCGTTAGGCAATCTGCAGTGGAGGGACTGACTCAGAAGCACTAACTGAAGTGTGAAATTTGCCTTCCCCTCTCTTCTTAATCTGCCCTTCACATTTAAAACTTCTGTATCCACTTAGATGTCACCATACTAGAGGACAGATGAGTGAATACAAATTATGGCATATTCATTAATTATGAATATGCATTAAGTGGGCTAGCTACTGCCAATGTGCTCATGTTTGGGAGGGTCTCAACAGCATGACAGAAGGCTCTTTAAGAAGCAGCAATATTTTTAAGGGAAAAAATATCTGGGAAAAAATAAAAAGCTGTTTGAACAGTCAGAATATCTTATATAGAGACAGACCCTGCTGGGAGATTTTCTTCCAGGGAATATGTGTATCCTCCATGTCCATTAGATCAAACTCTGATCTGTTTGGATCCCCCACTGATGCTTCGTGTCTTAAGCAGAAAGCTAGTGCTGTTTCAGGCCATACAACAGCACCAATTTAAAGAAAATCTTTTCTGTGGTCATATCACGGTTCTTTTGGCTTATGTTTGCATTCCTGGTCTGAAGGGGAGGTCCAGAATAAGTTCATAAAATGAAAAGATCATTCTAAACAAAATTAAAATTTTCCACCCTAGCCACAGTCCAAAACCGTTTTGAAATAGTTGGAGTTAATTTATCCAACATTATCAATCTGCCCTTTTATCTTACACTTTAAAAACAAAGAAACAAAAAAACACGCACAAACACATTTGGAATATTAATGATGCCAGACAATACAGAATTTAGAAAAAAAAAAAAAAACAGAGAAATTAATGGCTGCTAAAAAGAGAGAGAGAGAGAGAGAGAGAGAGAGAAGAAAGCACCTTCATGTTTTCCAAAACCACTTTCTCTTGACAGATAAAAGTAGCTGCCTTCTTCACATGGAGAAGCTATCAGAGCAAGACACAGCCTGTATCTGCTACACCAGCCCTTGTAATCTCACTGCCTTGAGATGAACCTTGAGCTTTGTGTCTACCATAGGAGAAAATCACATTTTCCACATTTATAATGAGATATACTGAGTTCAGAGCACTTCACAAGCATACTGCTGGTTATTACTGGCGTTGCATTAGTAGCGCAATACAGACAGAAAGATAGAGCTGCATGCCAATAGTAATGTGGTAAGCTGGTGATGGGACTAGACAAGGACTCCCATTCATGACCCTCCATTCCACCAGCCTCCCTGGGCCAGTGTCCCCAGATTGTCCCTGCAGTGGGGCAGGTGATGTCTGGGAGCATGGGGAACTGCTGACTTGTGTTGTCTGGTCTCAATTTTACGCAAGTCAATGGGGCCGGATGAGATCCACCCGAGGGTGCTGAGAGAGCTGGCAGAAGTGCTGACCAAGCCGCTTTCCATCATTTATCAGCAGCCCTGGCTATCGGGGGAGGTCCCTGTTGACTGGCGGCTAGCAAACGTGATGCCCATCTACAAGAAGGGCCGGAGGGAGGACCCGGGAAACTATAGGCCTGTCAGTCTGACTTCGGTACCGGGGAAGCTCATGGAGCAGATTATCTTGAGTGTCATCACGTGGCATTTGCAGGGCTACCAGGCGATCGGGCCCAGTCAGCATGGGTTTATGAAAGGCAGGTCCTGCTTGACGAACCTCATCTCCTTCTATGACCAAGTGACGCGCTTAGTAGATGAGGGAAAGGCTGTGGATGTGGTCTACCTTGACTTTAGTAAGGCTTTCGACACCATTTCCCACAGCATTCTTCTGAAGAAACTGGCTGCTCATGGCTTAGACTGGTGTACGCTTCGATGGGTGAGAAACTGGCTGGGTGGCC
>VXAA01005071.1:811855-826883 GCA_013399115.1 Anseranas semipalmata
GGGGGGGGGGGTAGTTTGATCACCAAAAACTGCTGATTCAGTGAAACCAAATACTTAGAGAAATATACAAAGTTTGATGGCAACCTTGGTCAGACAACGTTTATAAATATCAGAACAGAACTAATGACTTAAAAGGGATACAATGTTTCACCCAAGCCAAAGAGGAAAAGGGCAGTTAACAAGGTTACTATTCCCAAATACAACTATGTCAGTTACAGGCACTTTGGGTATTCGTAAACATTTTGAACCCAGATGTCCCACAATCTAGGCAAATATCCTTACAATTCAGTATTGGGATCTCTGCAACAGTTTCTCTCTTTTCTACACTTCTCATGTTGGAGCTGTTCCCTTCTGCATTGTAAATGAAGAGTAGTGGGGAAGGCAGCTCTTCTACAGAGCTACATTTAGGGCATGGACTCCCAAGAATAATGAATAGCTTACTCTCCTATAAACTAAAGTTGATATGTAACTAAAAGAGCAGGCATGTAAAAGAAACTAATAATCACCCAGAAGTAGACATTTGTCACTTAGAAACTGGATAAATTGATCTGAGAATAAAACTAGAGAGAGAAATACACTCGAGCAGGAAAAGTCCTTGGTCTGAATCTCATCTCATGGACATGGCTTTATCATGAGTATCCCAAGTCCTTTCCCCTCTGAACAGACACTTCACAGTTGTCATTAGCAATGGCAAGTCAAAAAGTTCTGATTTCCTGAAGAATAGGGTTTTTTTTTTCCACAAGGTACACATAAATCCCGTCCGGGATGTAAAACAGCCGGGAACAAAGATCACAGCCCAGGTAGGGCAAAATAGTCCTAGCCCTTATGCCCTGCTCCTGGGTGATAAATACCATAATAAAGGCAAACAAGACTATCAAATAACATTTCAAGATTTTCCTACAAAAGATGCCACAGCGACACCTGTTTATAGGGCATATGTGGCTGTGGGGCCTCTCATGGCAGAACCACCACAAGAACAGAAGGACACTTGATAAGAAGACCATGATGAAGTGACATGCATCTCAGCTTCCCAAAGTCTACATATAAGATCTGTGGGCAAGCCGATTGGTGGGTACTTCAATACTCTCTGCTCTGCATAGGTCCCATCTTTCCTGGCATCCACACCTAGTAAGGCAGCCCATTCCCACTACAATCATCCTCTGCAGATTTCCATCCACAGGAGAGGCTTATCAGTGAGTTAGCAATAAAATAAATGTTTTCCTGAACATTTTCAGGAGGGAGTCATTGTTAAAGTCAGATAAGTAGAAACGAAAGTGTACAAAGTTTGGAGGAGAAATTATCCGGGACTCAGCAAGTTCTCAGCAGCTCCATGCTGAGTGAATGGGCTGATCTCTGTGGATGTATATTAGTATCAACAATCAGCTGCACACCAAATGATAAGGGTGAGAAGCACTTGTAAAGAATACGCAGAGATAAACAAAATGCAGATGTCTATATTTTGTAAAAGAAGTAAGAGTTCTTTAAGAAGTAATAATTTGGTTCCCAAGTGGGTCATATTAGGAAGATGATGGCAACAAGTAGTTGTGAGGTGGTTTATTGTCTAATAAAATTGCCAACAATAAAACCACTAAACTACATTTATTAAAAAAAAATTAATGTTACATTTGACAGAATAAGTGGAAGAAAGATTCAAAGAAAAGGAACATGGTGAGGCTAATCAAGTCCAGCTATGCATAACAATGACATGAAGAGAGAGTAAACATCTTTCTTAGCAACTTGTTTGTGTAAATGACCAAAAGAACATGGGAAACTATTGAAAAGGAAGGTGATGCAAGAAAATTAAGTAAGAGGAGCAACATATAAAGACAAAAACTCCTAAAACATCCTTCAATGTATTTATAAAGGGGTCTCATACACTCTGTTTATGTCTCCTCTGCTTGTGGCATTAATGAACTCACTGAGGGAATATCCATGCTTCTGAAAGGATATTGGTAAACTGTGCATCTTAAAGACATATCTTGAAAGAAAAGAGAATAAGATCAGACTAAACAGTAATTTTTCAACAGCATAATCTAACGTCCAAAACTATCTTTCCATAATAAAGAAAGTTTTCAACACAACATTGTCACTTTAAATGAAATTTCTCTCAAAAACACACAGTATTTGGCTCATATCAGAACATTCCAGTTTGAGGTCACTCCAACAGGTTACCTGCACTTTGCAATACAGTCTAAATGAGGATGTTCTCTGACCCAATTAAAATAAATATCACAATCCATTATCTTTTGTAGAACAAAAATTCTAATTTCCATTTGTGTTATTTCCTTTATCCAAGAGAATCTTAAAATGTGATCTAAATTAAAGCAAGAGATAGAAACAGTGGAAACACAACCTGTGCAAAAAAAAAAAAAAAAAGAAAGAAAGAAAAAAAACTTAAAACCAACAAAGTTAATTTCCAGTGCTTGGATGCTTAAGCCTGCAAAGTCCAAACACAGAATAAGACATTTTGAATGGTGAAAATAAATAAGCGTTGGAGCAGAATGTGAAGCAGAAGGTAATATAGTGTACCATTATCTATCTGACCTTTGTAAGTGAAGATCATATGTTTTATTAAAATGTTTACTCTATTTCATTCATAAAGTATCTGGCTCCAAGAAGGATTAGCTCCTCTGTGAAGAAAACCAAAGCAGGTAATTACAATGGCTTAAACTCAATGAGGTGTCATAGCAGGATATGTATGTTGTCAGGATATGTATGCTACCTGTTGATGGGAAGAGCTCTTTGCTGGACCAGTTTTGCACACTGGAGAGCATGAGACTCTCATCTGAGTGGATTTGGTGCTGTGAGTGGAATGTCACTTCTGGGTTAACAAGTGAGTAGGTATAAAAAGTTTCAGAGGGTTTGCTCTCAATCAGACATATGACGAAGTTTAGAGGCTGCTCTAAGACTTGGACAGCATGTTACTGCTGCAAAACAGTTTAGAAATCCTGCAGAAGTTATTTCTGAGCTGGAAGGTTCTTCCATCTCGCCATGCAGACTTGCAGGGTGTGTGGCACCAGGCACAGCCCTGCAGCAGAAACAGCTGTGGGACCATCCTGCAGCTCCAGCAATGAGTCACTGGGAAGGGGAGGCAGGAAGTAGATCTTATTTGATTAAACTGCTTCCCCCTAAATTCCTTTCAATGCATTTTTAAGAAGTGTTCTTGGGGAGAGTTATTTTACTGCAAGAAAGCTGGAGAGACATGCAGGCTTACAGGAGTGACGGTGGCTCCGGGGAAACACTCATGGCATTGCTTGTAAATACTTCAGGTACTGTGATCCAAGAGTGTACTCTGTAACCAGGTATGAGATTGTCTGTGCTGGAAAAATGACTGAACATTTTTGTTCCTAAAAGTATGTGGAAAAAATGAGACATGGAGGTGCAATTGCTATCACCGTCACAGTTTACACGAGTAAACAGATACTGCAGAGTTCCTGGTATCATCTCAGATCCCACTTTTGTCCCCAGAAGCAAACATTCACTACTTTTCAGCTGTGATCACATCAACAATCTTGCAGGCTGCATCTTAATTTGGCATGAGCAATTCCCAGAGGTGAGGTCAGAAGTTTACAATGATACAGTTAACTCAAGTGGAAAGATACTTGCAGGTACAGACGTTGCATTCCCAGAGCAATGGTGGGTGTCCTGCAGCCAGTCCTCTGCTGCCACAGGGCCACAGCTCTGCCCTCACACACAGCAAACAGCTTGGGGTCAACATGTAGCAGAGCTTACAATGAAGCACCGGTCATGGGATTGAAATACAATAATT
Organism: Anseranas semipalmata; assembly: GCA_013399115.1. Taxonomy (NCBI): domain Eukaryota; kingdom Metazoa; phylum Chordata; class Aves; order Anseriformes; family Anseranatidae; genus Anseranas; species Anseranas semipalmata. Next base: position 815,625 of record VXAA01005071.1, read on the forward strand.
TCTACACTGCAGAGGACTTAATAATCTCTCCAAAAGAACAATAACCCTGGTTTCTCTGGCTCTGAGCAACATGTAGGTACAGAAATTTCTTTCTACCCCTTGTCTTCTGTTTGCTTATGCAGTTCAAGCACTGCTGAGTTTTTGCACCTGGCTCAGTGCTGCTTTGTGCCACAGAGCTCAGACCTTTGGCCCTCACATAGGAAGAGATCAGAGACTGATTTCTATAGATGCACAGATAAATCACAGGAGCACCCTGAGTCCAGTGTTCGCACATGCCATGCAGCTGAACCCTGCACACACAAAACAGCACCATCACATTTGCAGTGAGTATGTCTGGAATGGTAAAGTATCTCTAATTCGGACAAGGCTCACAAAATCTTTCTAACAGGATCAACCCTGTCCCCTCAGCTCAACAGCTTCTTAGGAAACTCCTTCACCTGGCTATTTTCAATTGCTGCAGCTTGGGACACTGATGAATTATTACCTCCTCAACCCTCGGCTGCTTCCCTTGAAGGCAGAGGGAATTTCAGCTCGTTATCCCCAAGGTTCAGAGCGTACCAAGGTTACCTTGATAACCAACAGGACCTGCTAACCACAGTTACTCATTTGGAGATCCCCAAAACTGTCCAGACCTTGCTCTCAGGGAAGCTGAGAAGTGAAATTCTTGGCCCTGAAATGGGAGCTGGCTGGTGTGGCTTGGGCTGAGCATGTTCATGCCTCCACAACCCTGAAGAATACTCCATGGCTCGGCAGACATGTCTGGGAAGACATTGTTAGCATTTCAACTCGCTTCCGTAACTACTCCCAGATTTCAGGGCAGTCATTTCATTTGCCTGGACAGCCAAAGCCTCATCCAGATCGCAGGCTGCATTGCAGAAGCAATGTTGAAATGGCATTTTATAAGCTACTGATGAAAAAGAACAGGAGTCTCAAAGTGCTGGTCAACGATGCAGAAAAAGCAGTGGATTTATCAGCAAATGCATACACAATGAATGCTGCAAGACAGAGCCATCCATCATCATTTTGTCTGTTGGGGTTGGGGGGGGGTTACTGCCTGCCTGACTAGGATCTGCATAAGCAGCTGGACTCTATGTTACCAAAGAAGATTAAAATAATAAATATGATTAATTAACAGCACTCACATATTTGCATTACTGGAAAAGCTAATGGCTGTAAGAATAACCTTAATATAGTGGAGCAATAAGTAATAGTATTCCTTAGCTATCCAGAGGAAAAGGTGAAATGAAATGGACTTACAGTGCCTGCCAGGTCTGCTTCTGAAGTCAAAAAAAAAAAAAAAAAAATTTTTCCAGATGAAGAATTGTAAGATTATGCTCCTAATAGTTAGAAAATCTATTTAAAAAAAAAAAAAAAGAAGTATATATATATTTCAGGAAACACCGTCAAAGAGTTTAAAGTCCCAGTTTATTAGGGAGCAGTCTGAGGCCTATTCTCCAGCTCAGGGGCTTGGTTAGACTAAAAAGATTACCAAGGAAAGCAGCAAATTCTGCATCTCAGTGTTGTTAAAACAAGACTAAATGCCTATATCTGAGAGATCTGTTCTAGCTCAAACACAGGTTGGGATGCAACACTCAAGGCAAGAATTACCGAGAGGAATTCTCTGGCCCATGTTAGGCAGGAGTTGAGAATGAAGTATTATAAACAGCCTCTTCTGGACTTAAATTATTGCTTTCTGGTCCACCGCCTTCTCGTGCAGGGCAGTACAAACCTCATCTCCCTGACTATGTGAAGATTCAAGGGATGGGGCCTCCAGGGAGCACACACAGGCTTTGACCCTTTGCCCTGCTCTCGGGTGTTCTGTTGGATCTCCAGCTCCAGCCCACAGCCAGGGAAGCATTAAATAAACTTCCTCAACAGAGTTGCATTCACACCCCCTCCTGGCCATCAATCCCATTTGTGGCTCTGTGAAACAGCAGAAGCACTGGAGAAGGAAGAAATGTTGATGCTTCTTTCCTTTGCAACCTCCCTCAGGGTGTCTGCCTCTAACATTCATGTCTCAGAAGCTGGTGTGACCAACACAGAGGGTGGGCACTGAATGCCAGGTCTAAGACAAAGTAAGGGATGATACAAGCAGACCCTGAGTACTACCATAGGGCAGGGTCAAACCAAAAAGCCACATAGCAGAGAAGAAAGGGGGATTTGCATGATACAGCAAAAAAAAAAAAAAAAAAAAAAGAGAGAGAGAGAGAAAAGGGAGGTATGTTTGATATCAGGACATGCTAAGAAGGCACTTGCCCTTGCTGGGAAGAACCCCTGTTCTGTGCACTCATCTGCAGTCTGGTGCACCATCAGTATACAAGTACTGCTCACTCCCATCTGTGCCTTTAACATTTACTTTGGAGTCTCTCTGTAACATTGTGCTAAATCCCACACGTTCTGCCTGAGAGGATGCAGCTGTCTCTGTGGAGACCACAGGATGCACAGACTGCTCATATCAGGAGGGGCAGTGGTGTGTGATCAACGCAAACGCTTAGATCTCGGTACCATTTGCATCAGTGTGCCTCACTCTCTTGGGCTATTTGCAAACCTCCTATCACATTTGGCCGTAGCTTATCATCAGTTTGTCCCTGCAGCAAAGACCAGCTAAGTATAGCCAGCAAGTTAAGGGAAGTCATCCTTCCCCTCTATTCAGCACCTGCAAGACTGCATCTGGACTGCTGGGTCCAGTGTCAGAACAGAAGACCTCCAGAGATCCCTTCCAGCCCAAATTAATCAATGATTACCAAGGTACTATATCTAACCCCATTTGGTTCCTGTTCCACCAGACACAGGTAACAGATGTCTCCCCTGGAGCTTCACAACATATTTAATTATGAAAGGGCGTACCAGGCAGGAGAGAGTAAAACATGTCCTTGACTTTAGGGTCAAGATCATCTACCAGTGATGTATGTGAAGGAATATGAGAAAAAGTAAATAAATAAAAAATAAAAATAAAACAAACAACAACAACAACAAATGAGCAATTCAGGCTGATGTTGACAGATGTGAAGAGGAAAAATACTGGATATATAGAAAAGTCATAGAGGCCTCTGATGTGGAGATAATATAGAGAAGGGTTTCTCCAAGAAATTCCAAGTACTTGGGATTTCTTCTTGGGGCTCAAAGTACAAGCTTCAAAACCACCACCAAACAGTTTTCAAGAGCTTCTTAATGTGTCCTTAGTTAGGACAAATTATATTGCCATGTAACATTTTGATTTCAAGATGGGCAAGGAAAATGAGCAATTAACAAAGGAAACTGCAAATAGATGGAAAAATGAAGAGGTCTCATGTTTTTGCAAGGATAAGTCAAGAAAACATCCTAAGCTAAAAGTTTAGAGCAATGGATACAGAAGCTGCAGAAATCCTTCCATTCCAGGATCAAACACACTCCTCCTCAGAAACAAGCAGGAGTACTGAGTGTACAGTTACAGTTCAGTTTAGGTGTTGCCTTGAACAGATGATCTTACACGAAGCTTGACTTCGACTAAGATATTTTTAAATCAGATGCTAGACGGAAATACTTGAGAATAGTCACAAAGCAAATATCCACAAGACCTGATTCAAGATGGAAAATAGGACAGTGAAGTTCTGCCTCGTACATGTCTGTCCATGGGCTTGATCTGTGATTGAGAAAGAGTGATAAAACCAGGATGTCGAGCGGAAAAAAACATATCAGGAGCCACACTCTAGGAAAATGCTAAGCACATAGTTGGATCTTGGGAGATTTAAGTGGGTTTGACTAAAAACAGGCATTTATGAAGATACCTGTTAGGGACAGAGCTGTCAGATGCTCATGTTCACTGTCTGGACTGTGTCTGATCTATCCATGTATTGTGAAGAAAGCTAAGTCCTGGCTGAGCCTTTTTCCTTGGATAAATCTTATGGTGCCTGACTGATGCCTACATAGGGGTCTTGGATGGCCACCAGCTCGACCCCAGGAGAGGGCTAGGGCCGGCACTTTGCAACATGGACATGGGCTGCTCAGTGATATTCGCTGGTCAGAATATCCACATAAAGAGGGCAAGACCTGGGAACACAACTGGGAAAAGGAATCAAATGAAAATGTGAGAAGTAATGGAGCCTGTACAAGAGTCTTACCCTACCTGAGGCAGTTTTATATAGTTAATGGAGCTGTGCCTTACCATTAAATGCTTGGCATGAGTACTGTTTTCACACTGACTGGGAAAAGGCATCTTTTATAGTCTATTCAAACAGCATACCACAGTTACAATTTTTATAATGCAAAATTGAAGAATATTTTTTAATGGTAGAAATGACAATCTCACACAGAATCTTTCTTCCTTAATACTGGTGTTCCTTCCTCAAAAGCAGCTCAGCTAAAACTTTCTTACTGCATGTAATCCAGGCAAAATTATAGAGACAATACCTCAGAGGAAACTCCAGTTGGAAAAAAAAAAAAAAAAAAAAAAACNCATATCAGAAAAGTAAATTTTAACAAGTCTTTCACAGACAACTCTTCTTATAGAGGAGGCTGCTGTCAAAAATACTTCATTTTATTTATCCTAAATGGACGTTTTTCCTATAAGGAGTTTGAGCTAGATACAAGGTGGTTGCATGAAAGGGTAGAACTGGGAATTCCTGATTCCTCTAAAGTACAAACACTAATAAAAAGTTATAACAAGGATTTTTAGCATGGATTTTTGTTATCATTATTTTGACCCATGGAAATTTTGGGAACTCCCCAGTGTTGCCATCATATCTCAGGTGAAAATCGGGGTTCAACGTTTTTTCCTATGGTAAAGAAGAGAGACTGAAACTAATTGCACAAGGAATGCTCAGCTGGGCTCGGGGGGGCTGAGTAACAGGCACTGCTCTGCCGACTCAGACTGAAAGTTACTCCTGGTTCTCCTGCCATCTCTGATTGCTTTGAGGATCTAGGTGCCAGGCTCTTCCTCTCTTGGAGGAGATGTTCCACGTTTTAATCAAGCTTTGGGCAGAAGAGACAAGGAGACTGATCCCCTGGGCTGGGTGGGACATCCATCTGCAAAGCGGGACGTCTGTACTCCAGTCCCTGCGAAGCATTTCACGGCCAGTTCAACAGCAGCACAGCTACAGTTCACCGCCCTCTGTAGGTTGCTCATGCTGCAGCTGGCCACTTGCTGAGGACGCTGAGACAAGGTTATTCATTCTGGTTTCAATTGTACAGGGGAGATCTGGGCAGTCACAGCAAGACCTATTACGTATATGGGTAGAGCATGTTCCTTAAAAGGGTCATGTTCCGCATAGTCCCCAAATATAGGGCAAGTTATTTTACTCACATTGTATCTTTTGACAAAAAAAAAAAAAAAAAGACGTGTTATATACTAGCGCCAATACAGTTGCAGCTTCTTGTTTTCAGTTCAACTAAGAACAATCTAAAAATAGAAAACAGTCAAAGAACCAAAACTCAACAGCAGCCTGCGTCATTGCTATATATCTTCAAACCACAGTAATATGAGATGATAAATAAAAAATAGAGAAAAAACCTCCAGGCCATAAAATAGAGAAAAGGAAGAAGTTTCTAAGGAGAAAAAAAACTCTCAAATGTTGCAATTTAAAATGAAAAGCAACATAACATGAAGATTAGCATGTTATTCATTCCAAGACACAGAGAAATACCTAGGTATGCAAAGAAAAAATATTGTAGCCAAAGTCTCCCTTCTAAAGAAGCATACAGAATTGTTCACCGACTTGTACCATCTTACAGTTCACAGACTAGAGATCCCACACCCCAGTGCCAACATCAAACCCACAGTTTCTTTGAAGTTCTTGCCCCTGTTTTAGAAGGCTGTTCAATTAAGGCCAGGGCAGAGAAGATCTCATGTATCTCCTCATAAGAGGTTTCAGTAGGGAATTATCCTCACTGCTAAAAGCACACACTTTTTCTAGCACAGCCTTGGCTGAATTTCCTGTTCCACCTGTTTGATCACATTTTGTCTTTGCTGATTTGAAGACCATCCCCTCAACAGCAGAGATGACCCATTTACAGAATTGCTACACTGAAACCACCTTCAAATTCAGTCTCTCTAGGACACATTTCCCAGGCCTAGACCATTTTCTGTACCTCTTTTCCAAGTTTTTCTCTCTTCATGTTTAGAACAGCCACCAGAACTGAACATTCCAGTGATGATCTCGCTAACACCACTGGTACCCACGGTTCATACTCACCATTTTGCCTGGCCTGCGACTCCACAGCCACCCTCTGGAGCACCTCACCAGACACACACACAGCTGCCTGTTCCTGCCCTCAGGCCACCCTGTCATACTATCACCCCTTTACCAGCCCCTGGCGGCTGCCCAGCCCTCATAGCAGGTGCACAGTGAACTGGGCTGAGAAACCAATGAGGGAAGATAAGACTGTGGGAGGTAAGACTCCAGCTTTTGCCAGCAATGTAGGCTTTGATTAGCTTAAACTGAATACAAAGTCTTGTTTCCAGAGCGTTTTAGTGCCTCACCATAAACGCTAGCCTCTTCTTTGAAAAGGTGTAGAACCAAAACACTGAGAGGTATTAGGGCTACACAAGCCACATAAATCTGGTGAGGAGGACAGCATTCAGGCAATGATAATGTGATAGCTGGGGGGCAGAGCTTCCTCTTGAAATAAAGTCCCCGGTGACCCAGGATGGCTGACACCAGCATAGACCAATTCCCAGTGCTGAGCAGGTCCTTGGATGGGGCTGAAGGGAAGCATGGGCTCCATAGACTGTCTAAATCTCGATTCCCAGACTGGCCCCCTTGTTCCTCAATGGAACAATAACAACTGTTTTGTCCACATGGGTTCACTGATGCTTGCACTCTTTGAGGATGAGTGTGAATGTGTGTTCCCTTTTCAGCCTTCTGTTTATCACACTTAGGTAGTCATCAGATTTGCTTTCCCAGCAAACACAAATTGATTTCCATTCTTCTTTTTTATGCTAACCTAACTGCTTAAAATAATGAGCACTTTTTAATTGGCCAAATATTTATTTAATGACCGAGTGGCGAGCAGGGAGTTGTTCTCGCTTCCAGTCACGACTGTCTCTCTGGACATGATCCATGGTGCCATGAGCAGAATTTTTATTGACTTCACCCCTGCGTGGAAACGGGAAACTTTGCTGCACAGGGGCAACTCTCTTTGTTCTGCAGTATGAATGCTAAATTTAAATGTCATTAAAATTACATCACGCAGCCTGAAACTTTCTAAACAAAGCTGGTTAGATTGCATCCCAGAAGAAGCTGCTGCTGAAAGATAGTGCTTACTTATTCACCTGCTTTTTACTAGCATTGTGTGCTTAACTTTTCAGAAAAGAGGTTTAGGAAAGACAAAGACCCTGATCACAGATACCAATTTCTTTTTCTTTCTTTCTTTCTTTTTTTTTTTTCCCTCCTGGATTTGACGCCTATGTTAAGAAGGAAAAATGTTTAACACATTTTTTATGTTAAAGCTAAGGAGGACAGATTTATGCCCCTTCAGGCAACTGAAATATGAAATACAAGCACTTTTGTTTGCTCAAATTTATCAAGTCCTGTAAATTAAAATTTCTTCTGACTTCGCACTGGTATTGCTAGGCTGCAACCCAATAACCAAAAATCTTCTGTTGCTAGAAATAGATCAATGAAATTCCCATTGTCCAGGCTGAAACAAATGCAAAACCAGAATTGGAGGTAAAAATCACTGGAAGACAGAAACATCTTAAAACTCTTCCTGAGTGAATTAGAGAAAAGGAAATGATTCAAGACCTTTCATGCTGTTCTCTCCTCCAGACCTTCAGTGGTTGTAGAGAAAGTGGGAACCCAGACTAGTCGATCATTGTTTCAGCTTTGTGGAAACAACAGTACTGTCTTCTTGACTCACTTCTCACATTCACGACCCTGCTTGTCTTAGTTTTAGCATCAAATGAAATATAGGAGAGAAGTTTTTACCTAAAGGACCTAAGAGCAGAAGTCTCACTAATTTTCAGTGTATCAGCTGTCACCCAGGACACCAAGCTGCTTTTGAAAGTCATACAGTGCATGTCGATGTTGTTACACAATGGGATTTCCAGCCATACAGACTCTTCGATAACAGCTCAATGTCGTAGAAGAAAGAAACTTGCTCAGTTTGCCAGTGACCACTTCTAAGGCCTCTGTTAAGCTTTTAAATGGAATTAGCGAAGTTTTCAAAACTTAGCACAGACTCATCACCAAAAGCTAAGCTCACGTTTCTCATTGACAGCTCTGCGCATATGATATCAAAGTAACACAAAATGAAAACTCAGAGAACAGCTATCCTCACAGACACCGTAACACTGAGGAGTACAGCAAGTATACAAGTAGTGCAGCTTTCCACTAGCTTTGTTTTGTAATGCATAAATGAGACAGATTTGTGCAGAAGCAGAAAGTTTTCTATTGCCCTCCACATCAACTGTCAACCCACAGCCACGTCAACCCAAACATCACTGCACAAAGGTGCCACCATTTCAGGCTGTCATACCACATTGGCTTGGTTGTGTGCAGCAGTAGCTCCTACTTTTAGTACCCTTTCCAGGCCTTGTCTCTCTGAAACGCATATTAAAACAAGAAAGGAAAGCAAGAATACCTGAAATTACTTTCTCAGTTTGTCTTACATGAAAGAAAACAGCCAAGAAGTGCTTATATGTCTTCCAAGAGACCTAGATTCTGGTTTCTGTGAATCCCCAGATGATGTAGGGCAAACTGTTTGTGGCACACAGGTACAGGCACACCGCAGCTTCTTTGCTCATGCTCCAATTTGCCAGGTATAAGCCACAGGCAGCAACAAGCCTATGCTAACTGTAGTGGTATGCCTAAACTAATAAACTCTGTATTAAGAAGTCAGCATCCCCATGAGATGTGCCTTACATCTGAATCCACTAACATGCATTCAAGATACAGATATTTATTCATATCATAACATATATCCGTGGTGACATGTTATAACATCCTTTGCCTTGATTTCTTATGTTCCCTTATGTGGTGCTGTGTCTTCTTATATATACAATAACTATGTACAGACAAACCTCCAAGAGTTTCTAAAAGTTCTTTAGAAGTATTAGCACCATCTTATTGGCAGAGGTTCCTTATAAAATGAGATATTAAAAATGTAAGTAAAATCAGAATTTTTTCTTAAATATGTCACCTCCAGTATCACTTACCCAAACACAACCTAGGAACTGCATTATTGTAGTGCTAAGAAATGCAAAATTTATTAAACAAGGCATCAGCACAGAGAAAGGACAAGGTGCTGCCTAACAGATCACTGAAAGCCCAATATAAATATATTTGTATGTCTGGTAGGGGGGGCTGTGGGAGGCACTGGATTAAATAGAGTTTATAAATGTGAGCTTGAGGGCAGATGTGTACCCATTTTGATGCCCACATCAGGAAGTCATGTGTCTAACTTCAAATGTGAAATCTTATACGAAGATGCTTTACTGAAGATATGTTATGATCCTGACTATAAATTTCCAGACTCTCCTGGGGCCAATTTACAAAGGCTTATCTGCAAACCTAATGCTGGGAGATGAGAGCACAATATTCTTTAATACGCAAAGAAAACCTGACCAGAGTACTATGATCAGATGACTTCAGTTGCACCAAAGATAAAAAATCTATTGAGTTTGGAGTGAGCAGCTCTTAGAGAGATGTCTTAAGAAAAATCACATTTCATGGCTACCTTACGCACTGCAGCAGACAGCTTGTTACTGAAGCTGATCAAAACCTTTTTCAGCAGAAATTGAGGGAGAGAGGTTGTCTTCTTTTTTCTCCTTAAAAGGAGGAGATCTGCTTTCCTTGAAAAATTTCAACTTTTCAGAGAAAATGGAAAACCAAAGCACTAGTATTCTGAAAAGTTCTCAGATTTCAGCCAAAAAAATGACATGTGACTGGCAAGGTGTTGAAGTGCCACGTGCTCTCTCCATTTTTCTGTGCTGGGTTTCCTATGAGAAGCATGGAGGCAGGATTCAGGAGGCTCAGGGAGGGGGGCTTTGAAAGAGGGGGGGGATCAGTAAACCTGGAGGGAGAATGGATGTACAAGGCATTGAACTGGAGCTCCCACATTGTGCTTCAGCAACATTTCTAACCAAACCAGGGGGAGTCAGGAAAGAATGTAGGGTGTGGTTGCTTTTTTTGGACAGTAAGAAAAAAATATAGCCCCCAAATTGACAGTTTCTAGTTTTATTGGCTGAAAAATCAAAAATCTTCCATAGGGAACCCTTCCACCCCCTCTCTGATCCCTGACCACATTAGTTTGACCAGATTTTCTGGGTACTTGCATGCTGGTGAAGTGTTTCTTTTTAGGGAAAAGGAGGAGACTGTAGTCTGTCATATCTTAGGGAACTGGGTTAGAGACAAGAGACAGATGACAAGGGTGATTGGGCATGGTGTTGGCAGGGTGTCAAGGGGAGCTGAGAGGGGGTGGCAACCATCTGCCTGGAGAAGGAGGTTGCTGAGATGGAGGTAAAGGAGGTGGCAGAAGGAGAACAAGTTTGTGCTGTATTTCAGAAAGACTTTTGGGTTAGTTTGAGTAGGGTAAATGTGGACCCATTTCTAATCGACACAGAGGGAAGTTATTAATGACGCTCAATATGAGCTTACTTTCATTGAACAAAAGGTGGGTGAACTAACTCTCAGGAAGTTAGCGTTTGCCTTGCCTCATAAGGCTGTGGCAATATTGAATAAAACTGCAGGGAAGTGAATTTCAGCTACAAAAAGCTTAAAGTAGATGACTCATGCTTTTTCTAGGTACACCTGCCGGAGGGCCTAATTGTAGGAATCTGAATTGCAACCAGAGATTCACTCCCAGGTTGAAGATATCCATTCCCTGTATGCATCAGTCATCCCAGTATAAGCGGTGTCAGAGAGAAAAGCATCAAACGTGCCTACATCTATAACCCAAGAGGTTCTTTCTAGTAGGAATTGCATCTTTGCAAGTTTTCTGGCCTTACAGAGTAGTGGGTATGCTCATGAAAAATGTCGAAATCCCTAATTCAAACCAGCTTATCTACCTGCTAAGCAGTGGCCTCCAGACAGTCAGCTCTCAGAGAACACCAGCTATCACATAAGTTTGAGAAATGCACAGCTACAGACCATGCAGGAACAAGAGCAGGTTGAAGAGGAAACCAAATTCAGAGAAGTGACAGATGAAGCAAGTAATGTTTTCAACAACTGTCCGAAATAGTCAATAGAATATAATGTTCTAATACAAAACTGAGATACTAATGTCAGCGTATATATATACATATATATTATATATATCAGGCATATATATATTACACACACA
>VXAA01005071.1:842823-886643 GCA_013399115.1 Anseranas semipalmata
TTTTTTTCTCAGGGTTTTCTCAAGCAGAGTCCACAAAGAACGTTCTTTTGTATTCTGTTCTCCCCTGAATCTCTGCTTTGTGTTGAAAATCTGATGAGTGCCTGACCTCTTGAGCTAACATCCAGCCTCCTTATCGGTCATTTCTTTTACAATTTAACAAATGTCATTTTTCTCTTGTTCTTAATGTCATGTGCAAATTTCATGTCAGTCTGCAGTTTTCCGAGCTCAGGACTGCTTTGATGTTTCTCCCCTCTTTTTAGGGTGTTTCTCCCCAGAGTTTCTTGCCCTCCAGTTGGAGCATTCTACTGATGGTGATTCCCCTCACTGCTTTTTCCTTTATTGGAGCTCATTCTTGATGCTTTTTGGTACTATACCAAGTAACCTGAATAACACTGTTGATAGCTTATTTTCTCCTCTTCCTCCCAGGAAAGATGTATGATTCAAGGCACATCTTACTTTAAACAAAGAAGAACAACAAATCCTTACTCTTGGAATAGAGGGAACCTTAAAAATGAAAGCAGTCCTGGCAACATTATGGCTGACAGCAGTTTCCCTTTGCAAGCAACTTTGAAAAGCCACAAGTAATACTACTGCATACCCAAACAAGTAACACTTCAATTTTCCTTCTAAAACACTTTTTGTCAGCAATAAGCCATTACCAACCCCTTTCTCCAAGGAGTTCAAAATTATAATCAGTATATTTAGCACCTGCACAGCTGTTGTTGCTGCAGCAACCCTTCTCTCCTTCCCTACCCCATACTTAATTTCATCACAAATTTTATTAATTAGCACAGGCCTCTCACAGTTATCTTCTGGATTACAAAGGTTTTTGCCATAATTCATTATTTCCATCCATCACAGACTTCACCAACCCAAGTACGGTACAGGCTCAAGGAAGATTTGTAAAACTGACCAAAAATCAAGTCTGGGAAGCCAAGCAGCTACAGTGCATGGAGGAAAGAAAGGAAGAAATACATTCTTTTGTTAATACTTGAGATCTCCATGAATGTTCACGGAGGTTCTAATAGCAATACAGGAGAGCTGGAATATGGAGAAGTGATAACTTATGCAGAAAAAAACGAAGACTTCCTGTTTATAATCAGGAACTAAAGACACATTCTTATTCTCGCCTCTGGTTAGCCTGATCTCCACCCACTGCTGTGTCTAGAGTGCATTACTTTTTGCATTGGTGACCATGGACCAGACCACAGATATGCATCAGAAGTCAAAGGAGGTGAAGGAGGACTCTTATTCACTCACTGGGTAGAGTCTATGACTGGCAACATCCCAGTATTTTCCCATTCAGAACCACAGCTTTTGAGAGGGCCCAGAGATAAGTTCTTGTCCTATGAAAACCTACATGAAATAGGATCTGAGAGACTGCTTTTTTTCCCCAGCACAGCAAAGCTGGTTGGATTTGCCTTGCCAAAACAGCATGTTGCTGGCAAGAGTCTCCAAAAGGCCCCATAACTTTGTGAGGCTTCCTTACCCATCATCAGAAATAGGTCCTGCACCTGGTCTAAGCACCTGCAGCAAGCAAAGCTGATCTTTGCAAGCAGACATTCACTCAAGGCTGGAACCTGACGTTTCTTTGGGGAAGCAAAACTTTGAGAAGCTTTTGCAGTAACACAAATGTGTCAGCTAGCTTTCTAACACAGGAGAGCAGATGCAGCTATTTCTGTCTTATAGCCTTAAAGCAGTAGCCAAGATTTTTCCAAGGTTGAGCAGGGGTTTGGTTTGCCTCTGTTTTGGAAGACCTCTCAAAGAAATGCAATCTTAAGAGGATATGCTAGGTACTCCATTGCAGAAAGGCAACAGCATTTATCTCAATGCACCTGGGAGGGATCCCAGAAATGGGGGCACTTTGTTTTTTATTTGATATGGTAGTTACAGATGGCAAAACTTAAACGTATAGATCCATACCCTGAATTAAAACATTCTAAGGGTATTTGATCTTTCCATCACTTTAAAGCTTTGGATCTTTAGGAAGTATACTGATATATTCAACAGAAAAAGACAATTGCTTCAAAATAATTACTGATGCTTTATGTCGAATAACCCTTCAGTTATCCAAACTATTCCAGATACAAGCATAACTGCAAGGAAAATTTACCCAAATGTTAACTGAGTGCTTCATAAAGCACATTATTGTATTAAACATCCCTCATGTTTTCCAAACATATTTTCAGATGTGCGAAGTCTAACAGAGTACAATTAACTTAATGAGATTTAAATTACACTAATGCAACTCATTAGGAGAAAAAGGTTATAATGTCTTCAGCAGTTATTCAAAGGCTCATGTTAACAAAGGGAGACAGGGCTCCCAAGATTCCTGCATAGTCAGTAAAAAGAAATAGTTTCTCCTAGAGAGCAAGATTCAGTCTAGGAACTTAATTCAGATGTTCATATTCAGCCTCAGAGGATCCTGTCTCTCTTCATCAACTCTTAATGAAGCCTAGAGAGGTCACCTTCCCAGAAAGAGAACAGCCTTTGTGGTTGACCACATTGCTCTGAACCTGCTGTTGTATTTTAGGATCTTCAGTACTATCTGAAAACCTGGTATGGAAAGACACATTGTGATGAACTGGATGAAATCCATTGATATATATTCATTTTCCATAGAGTGGTAGGGACCAAAACAATTAGAAATTTCATTTCCCATACTTTATAAGTAGACTGTGAGCCTTATGAGATCCAATAATGGAGCTCCTGGTAAAAACAAAAGACCGAGTCTTGAGCCAGATTGCCTCTTGAATCTATACAGATAAGGCATAAAGTGAGCCCATTATACCCAGTCAATAATAGGATTAGCAAAATGAAGCCAGAGGGCAGGAATCACAATACTGCACTCAAAGCCTCCTGAGCTATTTTAAGAAAGTAAAGATTTTTTTTTTCTATTTTCTCTTCTTTACAGCCATTATAGAACATTTCAGAAGTGAGTAGGGAATTACTTTAATGATTGAAAGTTTTGATAAACTGTTCTATAATGAGCAATTTACTACTATAGAGAGAGCAAAGCATGACTAAAAGATTGTAAGTAGGCATAGTTTGGTATGTAAATATCTCACATCATGTGATTGTACATCTATCAGCACTTGAAACCGCCTGAATTCACATGGAATATAGTTCCTTATGGTTTAATGGCAGCTGTGAAGAATTAAATGTTTCTTTCTCAATGGCTGCCTTCCACTCCCCTCCTCTGAACCTCACCTAATGACTAAGATCACTCTGGGGATTAGGAAATTAGGCGTTACTGTTCTATCCTCCACTTTGGCACGTGACATTTTTGGACTCTTGTTCCACAGTTTTGGAGGGAGGGGGGATGGTGGTGGTGATGTTTGTTTGTGCTGTGTCCCCCCCACCTTGGCCTGCCTTATGGTCCGCTACCAAGGCAAAGACAACAACTCTCAGCATCGTGTCACCTGTCATTCAGCAGACATCCAAAAAGCAATAGTGCCTCGTTCCTCCATTGGTGAATGTTTTTCCACACTAGCCCTTCTTCTGGCCACTGCATTGCTGTCAAGGACTTGCAAGCTGAATACAAGCAAGTGCCCAACATCCCATTTCAAAGGCCAATATAGTGCCTCTGTTTACCAAGAAAAAACTGGCATTACTTCTTTGGTACTGGTTAGAACTTTCCCACCCACTTTGCGTTTGAATCTCTCATTATACCAAAAAGACCAGGAATCTTCCCATCATCTCCCCTGCTGGTGGTGCTGCCTCTGAAATTTCCCATGGCAGCCTCCAACTGACGTCTTCTTATGACTTTGGCGTACCCAAATCCAGTACAAATGCAAACGTCTTTCTGCTGCTATTCTAGCAGCTCATGTGTTTGCTCAGTCCTCTTCCTTGCCATCCAATGCCAAACCTACTTCCCAAAAATGATGAACTTAAATGGCTTAGCTTTTGAAAGGGGGTGTCATAACCCATAAATAAATAAGTAAATAAATATATATTTTTTTTTTTAAATAACCCACCATTATTCTGTTGGGCTTGGTGTTTAGGATCCCACTACTACCTTTATTACGCTTTATATCATGGCACAAGTGTTTCTATAGCAAAGATTGTCTATGGATGAAAGAACAAAGCTCACAAGGCTTCTTGGTTTTGGTTTTCTTGTTTGTTTTTTGTTTTTTAATTATTATTAAATTATTAAATCTAACTGAAAGAAATAGACAAGCTCTTTGGCATCCTTGGTATCAAAGGACGTGATCCTGCCATACATCTGATTAGTAACTTCTAATTATTCCTTCAGTTTATTAGCTTATTTCTCAGACTGATAACCCTTTGACTGTTAGGAGGGACCAAAGCTGTTATAGAGAAATGTGTTAACATAAAACCAAACAGACTGAGTTAATCACCATCAAAAGAATTTTGTTTAAACTAACTCCAACCTAAACCACGGTGTGTTAGAAACAAGATTGGTAGCAGGCAAGATGCCACATCATCTTTAGAAAAAGACCCAAAAACCCTTTTCATTTTTGTGTATACTTATTAACCATGTATTGTGCATATAATCTGACAAACATGGAGTAGTTAATTGGTAAAGATAAGTGCACTAGTTAGCAACACAGTAACATTGCATTATATTTGCTGAATTATGGCAATATTCTAGAATTAATACATATTTCACAATAATATGTACATTACCAAGTTCCTTTATCTAGTCAAAACAGACTGCAGTTTAAGAACAGTTGTCCAGTGTAAAAGTTATCTGCATTCCAGACCTATCACTTCATAGTCTCTCTTCTTCTGTTCCCTAATTAATAACTCAGACATTAATTATTTAACAGACATTAGCCATGTCAAGGGTAACGTACTTTTCCATGTATTCCATATCACACCAACATTAGGCCTTTGCTTTTCTTTAGATTGTAAAGAGTTGGGGTTAAAATCAGTAAGCTATGGGTAACTACCTTTTTCTCCCCTGTAAGCTCACCTGAGAGAAACACTTATAACTTGTTCATCAAATGCTTTGCCAGTTTTAAATTACATTTCTCAGCCTCCGGTGAGTAAGCCTAGCCTTCTGAAATTTTCAGAAACAATCACTTCTTCATATATGTCCCCACATCAACCTGAAGCTGCAACTATGAGCTCAGCCTTTGATTTCCTCTTGATAAGAAAAAAGCTAGATGCTCCCAAATTTCAATTCTTTTCTGCCTAAAATACTATGTGATTTCTCCTGTATTTACAATTTGTACTTGTGGAACCAACAAAAAAGATAAGCAGAAAGAAAACCAACCAAACAAAAAAGAAACCACAAACCTACACACACACACACCAATACCACGGAGGCATCTCCAGGATGTAAAAATATCTGGATTACTCTCCTGAACCAAGATGTCAATGTCTGTTTTGGATTTTAAAGCAGACTGTCTAAAATCAGCCCTCCCTGGTCTTAGGCCATTTTTCAATTAAAGTCATTTCCAGTTTATTTTACTTGGTCACATCTGCACACTCTGTAGACAACAGATCTAAAACTTCAACAGAAAGTAAGAAATCTTTCCAACACTTGCATAGCATGTTTGGCAAAGCTGGAGATGGCAATGGGGTATTGCCATGCATAAAAAAATCAATTAAAATAACGTTATGGAAAATGCAGAAGTAAGAAAATAGTAGACAAAATGTAAACTATACAAGACCCAAAAAGCACCATCTGAAAACCTTCCCATTTTTCCAGGTTTAAAAAGATTTATAGAGCTGAACAGCATTTACAACACAAACAACAATATATTTTTAACTGAAGAAAAATGCAAGTTTCCAAAATGCTATTTCAGACTCAGATCACTACCTTTTTATTGGCAACACTCTGAACTTGTACAATGAGGAGAATTTTACCAATGTCAGAAGTTGCACAAGTGCAGAGAATAAAAAGATCCAGTCTTCTTCAAGCTTGTGGTGCCACAAATATTTAGTCAAGAGATTCCTTATAAGCAGGAGAAAAAAAAAAAAAACAGTTTTGAGTCCCAAAATGCATTGCATCAGCTGGAAATTTATCAAGACTTGGACCAACAGTGAGAAAAATAGAAGACAGATGCAAATTGTCCCAGGAAATCAGCTGCCATATTGCAAATAGACTGCAAAGGAAATGCAAGAATTGGGTATCCGGGAACACAAACATGAGAGATTTTGTTTTCGGTGCCAATGCTGAACCTTCAGCCAAACACCTAAGATGCAGACAGCAGTTAGTCTGAGAGTCACTGCTGAAGGAATCGACACTTCTACAGTGTATGCAAAGCTTCAAGCACACTTTATTATGTAGTTATTTGGAGGATGAGCTGTTGTTGGATTAGATCTAGTTCCTACTGAAAACCCCAAGAGAGAGACTTTTTGTTGATACGGTACCAAGTACAAAGGGGGTCCCAGGGGGACTGAACCTAGCTAAGCTCTGAAGAGCTTTGTGTTAACAGAGCACCCGTGTACAGGTGACATCTTCTTCATTAGAAGGCTTGCCTGAACAGGTTGGACAGACTTCTGCAGGGTATGGTTTGACCAGAGTTAGCTGTCCAGTGGGTCTTTTCAACACTAGAGTTACAATTCATCAACTATGAAGTCAGTGTTACACTGTCATTGCCATCCTGTTCATTTTTTCCCAAGGGACATGCTAGTGATTCCCCAGCCTGTGCTTATTTCTCTTCAATGGACTAGAGACCAGGAGATTTATCTCTAAAACAAAGTCAAGCCTAGGAAGGGTTGGAGTGCAAAAGGAGACTCAGAGGTGGCTCTGTGCATGTAGGGTCTTGGGGGAGAGTTAAGGCAGCAGAGACAAGGTCATCCTCATGTGAGATGAGACCCAGGACAAGGACATTGGACTTTAGCTGACCGTTTGAGAAAATTCTTCCTTCAGGTTTTAGCAGTAAGATGATTCCATGGACATTCCAGGAACACGAAGAGTTTGGAGCTAACCAAGATAGCAATCAAACGCAAATATCCAAATTAGAGAGAACAAGTGACAGAGCTGCTAACTGGCAGATCCCTGTAGCTTATGTTAACAGGAGTTCAGCTATTGCTATAACAAGGATAACATTACTGACAGATCCCCCGCACGCAGGATACTGAAATCTTGACCCCTGTGAAATTGGTGGGTGTCTGTCATTACGTTAAATGGGGACGTGACTCCATCAGAACGTGCTAATGCTTCTTTTTTTATTCCCCACACACATGAATATGCACCCCTTCCCTCAGAAATACTCGAGTCTCAACAAAACCACCCTTTCCTGGATCAGTCGTGTAGAGTACCGAGAGCAAGAAACGTCCTTCAGCAACCCACTTTCTATGTAGGGCTTACAGAAATAGGGCAGCCCAGCCTCTTTAGATAGCAGCACATATCCCCAAAGCTTCCTGAAGGGCTTTTCAGGTGGCTGAAGAAAACTCATGAACAAGCACATTGCAGTGAATGGAGCTGTGGTCTTGTCTGCCAATTTGGGCAAGTGATGTGCACAAAGAGAAGATAGGACTCCAGCACACTGAGAGGATGACAGGATGGGGTCATCTCACAGTAGAAGCCACTCTGCTGTCTCTGTTCATCCAGAGGTCCCATCTTTTGTGTACCTCTGCCAGCAACATCACCCTTCCCCACTTCTCAAACCATACAGACAGCCCCAAGTATGTTCCAGATCACACAGCCCCAAGAGATGGTAGTCACACACAACTGCCAAAGAGCAGAAAAGAAAGAGTCTGCAATACCAGACCACAAATCCACAAGACTCAAAGCTAGCACAGGGGAATGCAGAGGATCTAGATGACCTGAGAGCTAGGTCTGTGGCCTAGCAGGTCTCTTGGGTGTTCCAGAATTGCCTGATTTCATTGCTCCCCTCCCCTCCCTTGAATCCACCTATGCTCCCCCTGCCAGGGCTCTGGTTTGCTCCAGGAGCTGCTGCTCCTCCAAGTCACACCTGACATGCCCTTAGTACACTAGCATTGACTTCCTCAGGAGACTGAGCAGGACCACAACACAGACAACATAACTTAACTGCATTTAATGAAATATACATATTTTCCACCGTTGGTTCTATCAGGACTGCTACCAGGAACCAGTTACAGACAAAACTGTCTGCCACCCTAGCAGAGAAGCATAGATAAGCTACTGCTCGTTGTACCTGTGTGAGCTTCTTTCTTCTCTTTCTGCCTTTTATCTAAACCTCACATGAAAGCAACACACAGAAGAAATGCCTGCTGTTCAGGCTGTGCTGCAATCAGTAGTTCTGAAATATTTGAAGTCTGTGGGGGAAACAAAAGGATGTTTAATTTCTGTCATTCCCATGTAGAGAGATGCCAGAAAGGCCATTCCAGAAGCACAGTGAAGTCAAAGGGGACTAAATTTTAAAAACAACTCTGATCCCAGCACCCCAAAGCTGAGCTGGAGACAGCAGCCTTCTAAAACTACTTTTCAAATGCACAAACCATCGTTTATACCACACGAAGTTACTACAAAAAAAGCATGGAATTTTGTTTGGCAGATTCCAGGAGGAAGCTTT
Organism: Anseranas semipalmata; assembly: GCA_013399115.1. NCBI lineage: Eukaryota > Metazoa > Chordata > Aves > Anseriformes > Anseranatidae > Anseranas > Anseranas semipalmata. The sequence goes on from VXAA01005071.1 coordinate 851,301, forward strand.
ATGTGCACAGTGGCTGTGTTATTACGTGAACCATATAAAGAAGTGGCTGAAGTGTTACACAACTCCCACCTTAAGGGCAAAAAATGATCTGAAGAGGCTGTTCTGAGCTCAGGTCAGACGCTGAGCGGATTTTTGGGAAAACACTGTTCTTAGAGTTTGAAAACTGAATTTAAGCGCAGGTCCTCCCATGCTCAGGCAACAAAACAGGTGAATTAATTCCTTACCACCACCACCCTGACACCCCACAAGCAACCTATGTGTAGAGCATTGTATTAATCACTAAATGCAATTCTCTGCCTTTTGAAGCTAACAAGAAGCTTTCCATTATGCATAGACTCTGTATCATACTGGTTCTAATAAAGAAATGCAGAATCAGGCAAATGAATAACCGATTTTTCTCATCCTGCACTTTTCCAACAGTATGACCCGGACAACATAGCACTGAAGGTTATTACTAAATAAGTCAGATAACAGAGGTGGGGGGGAAAGGGGGGAGGTAGAAACACAGCAACTGTCTGCCTGTGAACAGGCCAGGGTCCTGTGCCATTCCTTCTCTGATCTCAAGGAGCTTTTATCATCCCCAAAGCACATCCTGTAGAGGAGTTCAACTCATCTACGAGACTGGATTCGTTAACGCAAGCCAGGGATTCACAAGAAGTGCCAATTTTTCTCTAGACATGGTCCCAAAGCATATGCTTTTGACAGCAATGTCTTCTCTACTCCACCAGTGATTTAATTTTCATATTTCAAATTCAAGCCTTATCATTCAATCTTTTTCTCAGTCACCACTGCCATTTTTGCCTTCATTTCCAGTCAGAATTAAACTTACACAGCAGATGTCACTTGGCAGCAAGAGTACATATATAACTCCCAAAAAAGTTTTGAACCCCCTTGGCCAGCTTGTCACAGGAGTAACAGGTCTCAAAAGACATTAAGATTCCTACAGTTTCATTCACAACATAGACAAACAGAGAAGAAAGGTCCCAAAATAGTACTGCCTTCTTATTAAACACCAGAGAATTGACAGAGACCCTCTGAGTTTAGGGAATATCAGGAATATTTCCTAATACATGAAAAACTTCACTTGTTGTTTGTGTCTTGTTAGCCACCAAAGCACTCTTCATACAACACCAGGCTTTAAGGTATAGCCACAGGGGGATGGAGGAGAGCTAGCTATCTATGTGTTGGAAGTCAGTTCCTTCCTTTCCTTACTATTGTGGTTCTTTATCTGTGATACTTCATCCACACCAGAAATACATCAACATTGACAAAAATCACTGCACATCAATTTCAATCAGCAGCGTATTTAGAGATCAACACATGTGAAAGTTCAGCTTCTGGAAAACATAAGTACTATCATCACTGTCTGCATTTTAACTAGCCAATGCCCACAGGGCTGTCCTAAAATCCAGAGCTTCTCCACTGTTAAATCACAACCTAAATGAAGAAGAAATTTGTTCTCTTGTCTGTTGTGGACCGCTGATGTTTTCTCCATTCTGATGCCACCCAGAAGAGGGCAAGGTGTACAGGCAGAGTAACCTATGTAAGATAAAATACGGGCACCCAGACTTCTCTCTAAGACCACAGGCCAATTGACATGGCCAATTGTAACTTAGTTCTTCTGCACAGGTGGGGACAATGTCACTAGAAGCCAGTAAGAAGTCTAATTCAAAAAGCCCATTGGCTCTGTATTTCCCTTTCATTGCATTTTGAAGAAACAAGTCTAAATTTCTCTTTGACAGCAGATGTAAAGACAGCAAAGGTGAGCATCTCCTGGACACATGTTCTAATCCCTGACCTATTTGAAAAGGTAGGACTGGTTCTATCAATACATTCACACAACCAGAAGAAAAGCACATTTTTTTCTTTTGTTCTTACTGCCCTTCACTCCACATTTGACTTTTTGACTTCTGAACAGGGGCTGGTGTTTCTTTGCAACCCAGAGTAAAGCCCCAGCCTTCCCAAGAGCAGTGAAGTGTTTACTGGCAGGAAACACTACAAAGGGTGGTGTGTTTTGCTTTAGACCGCACACCCTGAAGAGCCACAAGGAGCACAGAGAAAGCAAGCACTGCTCACCATCACTCTCAATCCAAGAGCCAAAGGGCACCAAATGGACCTCACCAGCACCAGGCTCTAAGGCAAACAAACAGAAGCCGTTCTCAACACAGCTTAAAATTAAGCTGCATAATGCCCTGCCCCTGTAGCTGCAGACATCAGAAGGATGCACAGAGTTCAAAAAGCCACTAGACAATTTCATGGAAGGGAAATCCATCCTGGGCTGTTAAAGATGAAGACATCACTGATGGCTGAGGGCCAGTAAGCACACAGGGCCAGGAGTACTTTCTCCCAGGCACTTGCTGCCAGAGGCAGCATGATGTGCCTTTGGTCCAGCACAGTCATTCTTCTGTTCTTTCCCTGGCTTTCACTGTTAATTTTCAGATTCTTTTCCTAAATTAGGTATGGAGTATGTAGGAACAAGTGCTCAGGTACCTGCCTCAGCTGTTGACATTGCTAGGCAACAGGACATCCAAAAGTTAGCCATCACGGCCACGGCCTCCAGTCCTGATGGGGAATTTAGGGCTGGATTTTAAAGGTGGCCCCCTACAAGCAATCAGTAGAAATGAAGTGCCCAAATACCTTTCCAAATGTTGGTCCTAACCACTGATCTTGCATACTTGCTAGTAATCTTTGCAAACCGCAGTGAGTTCTTCTGATGTAAGCAAACAGCTGGGTGCTGCCTTCTGTCAAAGAACAGTACTTCGGATCCATGTAGTCTCATAAGCTGCTCTGCGCTATTCTGTCAGCAGCCTGAATAAAAAATAGCATTGCTCCTATCCCACTGAATTAATTGCTACTCTGGCCATAAGTCAGTGAAATAAAACGTCAGAGCTGAAACATGAAGTTTGCAAAGCTAAAGCAGACAGGCAGAAGCAGGGAAAGGCAGAAAAACTGTCCTGATAAAGCAGCAAAAGACCACAGAAACCACCAGAACAGAGAGGGACAGGCAGCTTGGATGCAAGTGTTGTCACTGGCAGGGACTGCTGTGACACCAAAGCCATACCCAACTTGTTACAGCACAAACACCAAGACACAGCCAAAATGTTCACTGGAAGGCACCAGTTCCTGGAGGATGCTCTGCTACACTATTCATGGGTAGGCATAATCCACTGGAATGGGCATGCATGTGGCAGAGTCCCTACAGATGTTCTTGTTGACTCACGTCCAACTTCTGATGGGATGCAGGGTGCTTATTTTGTAGGGCCAAACTCTGCTAATGTGAGCCAAGAGGACCCTTAGATTCTCACTGTTACTGTGTCAGCATGAAGCACTGCCTTGCTTTCTCTGTGGTAGCCTCCTCGCTTTTCAAATAAACAGTCTCCCTCTCTCAGTGGCTGGTAATTACCCTGCTAAGAAAAAGCCTAACCAGGAAAAAAGACAAATAATGAAATGTCTTGTGATTTCAGGTGTTGCCTGTCAGTTAGATCCAGACAGTAAAATTCACTTGACAAACTATTGCCTCTCCTCCACACTACCAAGTTCAGCTCTCAAAAGTTTCCATATCAGATCACTGGACTGAACAGGCCTTGGATAAGGACTACATTGCTAATGAGAAGTCTGGTCCTCTGGCTTCCATCTCTCACAGATGCCCATTTCTCCCCAAACCAGAAGACATGATATGGGAGGTCATCTATAGGGAAGAAATTACCTAATGGATTTCTGTATTCAAAAGCATGTTTTTGTAATGCAACTTAACAGAGTATCCCAGACTAAATACCACCAGCACTGAGCTTTGTCTGACACCAGTCCATACTCTCTGGATATGGATCTGTTTTCTTTTCTAAAAAGCTACACATCTAAAACAGTGCTCCTTTGCTGTTCTGTTTGATCTTGCTCAAATATTTATAACATTCCTGAGCAAAAGTGCATACCAATAGTACATATTCTTTAGACTTCCACAGTGGCAAGAGAACTTCAGAAGCAGATTTCTTTTGTATCTAGGGCTTTTTTTTCCCCCTCATTTAATACAAACATAGTGTCCTCTCCCTTAATAATGCTTGTTTCAGGCTGAATGTGAAATAAATCATTTCATTGCGCTCTGTTTTAAATATTATATCTGGATGTCCGAAAACTGAACAAGTTAATAATGCTCTTGGCAGATAAATTTTTATGCTATTATGAAATAAAAGCAAATTGATCTAGGATTAAAGTACTAGCCTACATTTCTTTTAAAGTCTTAATTATTACTTCATTGATTTTTCTGTAATGATATAGAATTATACAATAAAAATGTTCCACAAGCAATACACTCCTGGTATTTTCAGCACCAATAAGAAATGCAACTGTGATGCATGCTCCATTATGCTAAGTGGAAATTAATATTTCAGGTCTTTTTGACATTAAACATTTAAAATAAGGGTGGGTTACAGATGGGCAAGAGGAAATGATCACCATGCCCATTTTATGAGCAAAAACCTAAAGGGAAAAGTTTAGAACCAGGTCACCAGCTCTTTCCTCTGTATCTCACCAAACCTAAATCATTTTTGTCATTTTCATAGGCATCCAAACTGTGCTCTCCTAATTGTCTCTAACTGAATCAAAACCCCAGAGCTGCACCCCCGCAGTCTACAGTGGTTATGATTTGAAACCCCAGCACCCCTTAAGTCCCTCACCATGCTCCTTCCCACACTCACGAAGAGGAGCTCCCTGTAGTGTGCCAAGGAATCGCTCTTTCTCTATGCTCCATCACCTAGAGAGGGTCAGAGAAGACAGCAACAAGCACTGGCAATCTGTCCTGTCTCTCTGTACCCATTCAATGTCCCAGCTCAGTCCACAGAGACTTTGAGTAAGGAATGATCTTTTTGCTCCATGTCATAGAAGAGTGAGCCATGTTATTGTTTGGTGTTTATCCAAGTCTGGTAATGAGCTTTTTTTCCCCTCACTATGCAGTAAAACAACATAAAGGAAGTTTATCCTTGCAGACAAAAGCATATTCTGTAATTTGCAGCACGTTTAGCAAGAGAAGATACATATGCGTTGTGCAAGTTTTCTCAATACATCAGCTGATGACTCAGCCTGGCTGTCCCACAAAATATTCCAAAAGCATCTCAGACTAAAAGTTACTGCTCTAGCAGACAGCTGTGTGCTAGCTCGTAATTTACACTACTTATGATATAAACTTGACAAAGTTCTGGCATTCTGGAAATCTCAAGATGTACATTCACATCCAGGTGAGTTGATACTCGGTTCCTAAGGAGAAAGTGCTGCCTCACCCACCAAATAAAAAGTGGCTCCTAACACCTGCTGTTACCTCCCCACACCCCCATGCATGTTTTCCAAGCCTAGCACCTAGGATTTTAAACTTTGTGTTTTAGAAGAGTAAGTCTTGCTCAACTTTTTACATGCAGGATTCAGAGGTGTTTCAGGCTGACCTAGCACATATTGAGGTTTTTTTGTTGTTGTTGTTTTTCCCCCCCGGGGCATCTTCTGTCTCAGAAGTATTATACACAGCTTATGTGGCTGAAAAGAAGAGAGGCAAAGACTTGGGGATTTGTCTAGAATAAAACAGAAATCTGAGTCACAAAACAAGATCCACGGGCTACTATTGAATAAGGAAACAAAATAGGCCTCTGGGTTGGACTTCCAGCTTTTTCCTCACATCTCCTGGATCCAGATGAGCATACAAGAGCTAGATGACCTCTTTAATATCTTAATTTATGCAAACAAATAATTGGTTCCAACCATCCTGAAATGCTTGCACTGCTTGAAAATAACAAGAAGTTGTCCATTCAAGAGACCACCAAATTGAGCATAGCATTGCTCTCTGCTGAGTGATTCTGGAGAACATGCATGTTATGACAAACAGCTCTTTTGCTGGAGCAGTTAGTTTACTCTCTTTCTGGTCACCAGAAGAGTCCACTGCACACAGTGAGAGCAGCATTCATCACTGCTCTTCCTGTAACACAATGCTGCATGTTCCAAAATTAATTCAGCACTTGGGCCAGGCTCAGCTAAACCTTTCCCCAAATTTGCACTCAACTCCAACCCAGTCATAATCTGTAAGGAAAGAGCTGGTGGTGGAAAGAGGTGAAATCAGATGCCTCCATTTGCAGAAAGAAGAGAAGGAGGAAGCAGGCACAAGCTGATAAAGAAGTGTTTGCAAATAGCCACCAGGAAGGATCTGGGATGGCTTCAAGCAGTAAGAAACAAACAAACAAAAAAGCAGATGGGAATCCTCTCACAGTCTATGTCTCCAAATCTTAAAAACTGGTAGCCAGGAAAGGAATACAAACCAATAAGTAAAACACAAGTCACCCCAATATAGAAGAAATAAACCATACCAAAGAATTATGACCTGAGCAATTCTCCCTACTTGAAGGATCTGAACCATGCTCTCTGGGGGCTGGCACAGCCGGGACAGACATCAGACAGCCACAACACACAGTCAGTAGCACTTCTCAACACCAGGGCACACAGATCACTCAACCCACACACAGAGATCTGAATACCAGGCTCTGTAATACTTCCAAGTACATATCAACTGAGTTCCATAATGACCGCCTCCTAACAGATATGGGAACAGCCGCATTATGTACAGAATCTTGTATTTAGTTAAATGTAAATTCTTAATCTGGATGCCAACAAGAAACCATTATATGCAGAGTCCATGGAAGACGTGAGGTTGGCATTGGTCCATTACTGTTTAACCACAGCCCACTAGAGAGCTCACAGCAGACACAAAGGTGTGTGTGCTCAGTTCCTGAAGCAGCTTTATTTCTGCCTCCCATATCAGCTTTTGCAAGACTTTTGACTACATTTCTGATGATTCCCTGTTTGGCAGTGAGCAGAGGGATGGGAGAAGAGGGAGGCAGCAGGGAGGGGTTATAAGTCTGCTAGTTCTCACCAACACTGGCACCCCTGTGATAGCCGCAGGTTTGGAAACACTCCTGTCATTAGGAGATGAACCCTTCACGAAATATTAAAGTGCTTGTTTACTGCATGCACAATCCTCCCACACAAAGTTAAAGTGCTTTCACCATTCATATCCCAGTATCTTCCAAAGCAACATATTTGGAGGAAAAGGAAATGTTACTATTGAGCATGCGCTTTGCATCATTTGGACTACAGAAGCTCCTTTCCCGTCCCAGATCTCATCAGTACAAGCTGATTAGGGACAGACAGGACTGTTCCATTCTTGCCTTGTCAAGGAGAGCTAGTCTTGGAGATAGGGAGTGAATGAATTAAGGGAAGATTCAGAGGATGCAAGTCTGACTGCTGTCAGCTGAGCCTTGCAGAGGGAAGAAAGCATTTTCAGCAGTCATTCGATGGACACTAATACATACCTTGGTATAAGCACATTTCTAGTGCTGAGCAGCATTTTGCTAATCTAGCCAGGAAATAACAGCCCCTCTCCATTACGTGTCTCTCAGCTGTATGTGGCTGCAGGTCAAACTGAGTTGGCAATTACACCAGAGCAAACATCTGAGCTCTCTTACTTTTGCCACCATAAATGCAACCTGAAATTATGTGTTTTTCTTCTTTTGCCCATGCCCAGCAGCAGAGAAGCACAATCACCTCCAAGGCGTTGGCTGCAGCATTCTGTTGCTCTGAGCAGACCCTACACGCTCTGTCCTCCCCAGGGCAAGCAAGTGACGCTGCCAGCATTCACATGCTACAGATATTCAGAGCATGAGCACATTCTCTCACAAGTGGGAATACATACCCTAGCTATCGGCTTATATTCATATTTAGAAGTATTAGCCCAGAGCATAAGTATGGCTGGAAAGACACATGAAGCAAATAGAGCTTAAACAATAAAAAAATAAAAAATAAAAAATAAAGGAGGGGGGGGGTGTTGATACCCTCAGAGCTTATGTGGAGACAGAGCCTTTGGGCAAGCAGGTGCGGCCCATGCTACGGTTGGGTCAACATATTTCCTGCTTCTTCAGCTGTAGCAGGGAACTGACAGCTCTACTTTGGAAAACTAGACTCTAGGGCAGAATAATTAAACAGAAGCCAGACAGTTTTTGTCTAGGAAACAGCAGTCCAGATCTTTCCCTCTGTGCCTCATGGGAAGTTCATTTCGGACCCTTCATAACCCTCTGGCTCACATTCCTACATGGACTGGACTCCTCAGCTACATTCAAAATACATAAGCTACAGCCTCTTCTGACTCTGACTCTCCTTCTAACTTATTGATATTTCTGCAAGTGCCAGATCACAATCTCTGTACAAGAAGTTGAATGATTTTTTTTTCTTTTATTAAAATAATGGGGGGGCAGCATTCTGCAAAATAATCTTCATTTAATAAAAACTTATTTGCCGTCAAAACCATTTTTAATGGAAAAATTTTAACAAGCCCTGAGGGTAGCATAATGCACCTCTTGCCTGTAACCTTCCACATTTGCATTTACAACAGTGCTTTGTCTGTTTTCTCTGATACAGATCACATCTTCAGTTTTCAATCCTTCAACTCCAAGTCTTAAGGCAAAGTGTCCTCTCCCATGCAGACTGTCCATTTTGTGAAGATTTCTGTAGCTTTTACTTCCACAGTGGCTAATTTCTAAGTTATATTTTGTGCAAAAATAATGCTGGAGGTTAAGTCAGATGTCAGTTATTTTTAATAACTCTCTCCTTCCTTTTCTAGAAAGATATTTTTACCTGGATCATTTCTGTAACACAGCATAGCTCCAAAAGACAACATTGGTACAACTGAGGGATCAGGAAGAAGCAACTCAGGAGAGAGAGATAAGGTCTTAAATTGGCTCCATCCTCACAGCCAGCATCTTAAGAGCCTCCAGTGAGAGTTTTCACCTGACTTCCGGAACAAAATTATTTCCATCAACTTGAGTCCTCCCAGGAAGAACAAGACTGGAAAGAGAAAGTGTATTGAACTTCCATAAGCATCCTCCATCTATATACCTGTTTGACAGAAGAATGGTATTTCTATTTGCAACCATTAAAAATCAATCTGAATACATTTAATATTAAAGATCACTTCTAAATATTTCTTTGAGCCGCCAGCCAATTTTTACCTGCGTGCACATGCCAAACATCAGGAAGCACAGATACTTTCCCAGCTCTCAGAAGTCTCACTGGACAGCTAATTCAATTGGCTTCTTCAGTGCAATACAGTTAATGTCAGCAAGTTGAAAATCTGGAGATATCAGATGCCTGTATGTAAGTACTAAGATAATCCATCTCAGGATTGTAACTGAGTCATAAAATCAATTTCTGCTGAAAGAAGTGCCTGACATAAGACATCTAGCTTCTCGTGGCTATTTCTAGGAAGCATAGCTTTGAATAAAGTTCCAGGAGATATAAGAGATCCATTCAAGGAGCGTCAAACCTCCTTACTTTCCTACTTCAAGCACAGCAAGTACCATAAAACTGGCTGAAACAAATGTAAAGGCTCTAAGAATTGTACTGATTTTGGCACTACATGGAAACAAGAGACCAATGGTGTCCATCACCAATGCTGTCCAAACACCAGAGCTCGTACTGAGATGCAAGGAAAAGCTTGCCCACCTTACCGAAGGTGGTGGGGGAGGGCAGAATTTTTTTGGTTTGACTCTGAGCTACTGCACAAAGCAGCAAGGACAAAACACCACAGCATTCCATGCTACCATCCACTGAAGGAGCCTGAATGCAAGATTTGAATTGAAACTTTAGAACGAAGCTCCTATTCTCACTCATAGCTGAGGAAAACCTACCCATTTTTCAAGGTTTCACTTGCAATGGGCCTCGTTAAAGGAGGAAGAAAAAAAAAAACAACACAAAACAAAACACCATGGTGTTTTGTCTTCCCACAAGCTACTGAGAACAGAGACTACTTATTTCTCCTACTTTGCCTGTGCTTTGGGTGCTGTATCTTTCCTTAGGCTCCAAGGGAGGCCTGTAATAAAGAATGAGTCACTGATTTTTCATAGGCACGCAAATGTTTATCTCAAAGATTGCTAAATTATCAGTTAGTGACACATTCAATTAAATGGACCTTAACGATTCCCCCCCACACCACCACCCATAAGGGCTTCACAAAGCTGCAGATATCAGCTACTATGTGTTGTGTGGGTGGTGGGAAACCCATCTCTGTCTGCAGGTGGCTATTCAATACAATTTTGTATAGCACCCTAGGCACTGGAGATGGAGAAACACAAGGTGCTCAAAGAAAGAGCTAAATTGAGATCACCAGATAGAAAGACAAGAGGAATTCACTGAAGGATGTAAAGCTCAATTATCCACCTTGGTAGACTTGAAGAATATTTTTCCTCTGCACATTCACCTTATTTAATGCAATGAACATGTGGTATGTTCTCCAGATAGCTCAGCATGAGAACCCATGCACAATTCATTAGTATGTGGGATCTCTCACTATCTGCCAAAGCTGGCTGGAGATTTTAGGATGGTAGAGACTTCTGTCAGAAAAATGTTCCTACAGAAGGATCCAGACTGTTGCACAGCAAAGTGTTGATGCCACTGATGTTTTGACAGGCAGCAGGCAGCTTCCTCAGGAGCTCCCGCTACCCAGGAGCCCTCCTGCACACACGGCCAGCCCAGGCAGTCCGCCCACCAAGCAAACTGCTGGAGCCCGAGGCAGCCCAATATCTCAGAGTTTCCAAAACCATTTGTTTCTGGAGGAAGCAAAAGGTTTTTGAGAGGTGAGCTGGATCTTTTCTGAACTTGACTTCTTTTGGAGGAAAAGCACACTCTTTGCTGCCAAACACTAAAACTTGCCACGGCTGAGATTTCCCAAAGCCTCTTAATGTGTTTGGACACTCAATTCCTATAGCTATCTCAAAGGAGCTCTCAGGGGCTCAGCTGACCCATACAAGCATTCACAGGCAAGATCACGTGTCTGTAGAACCAGAAAAGTAAAGGGTGACCGTTTCAGAGCAAGAATCCATAGCCAGCAAATTATGTGCCAGCAGTGACAGGGGAGAGTGGCTACCCTAGTGCCAGGTGTTAGCATCCTTTGAACAAAACGTTGCTCAGAAGAAGGAGAATATAGACTTCAAAGCTGGGATTCAAGTGGGCAAAATTTAAACAGACAAAAATATGCTAGTAGCCCAGGCTCATTTCTAACCAATGAAGAAACAGAAACTTCTAAGGTTCAGTACCTCTGACTGATTTTGGATAGTTGTCATGGCATGAAATAAATCACCTCTTAAAAAAAGCCATTTCTCTCTATCAACTTTGAAGGGAGTCGAGACAAGAAGTCAGATCGGTTGCTTGTAGTGCAGATGTCTACTAGTTGAAGAAGATGAATACCAGCTCAAAAATGTCATCTAAACCCCAGGCACTTCTCCACAGTACTGGAGGTAAAAACTGTACTAATCAAGATGGGAGAGAGGAGGTTTTTTTTTTTTTTTTTTGTTTTGTTTTTTTTACACACTTGCAGAGACAGCTCTTAGGAAGATTCCAGCCAATTTAAGTTGTAATTTCTAGTAACAAAGCAGGTAAAGCAATCCCACAGTTCGTGGCTTGTTTCCTTGTGAAGCTTAGGAGTTGTGGTTTTGCAGACAGGATATAGGGTACTATGGACTTCTGCTCAGCTTAAACACTGTTGTTCTTTTGTTCTCATAAAAAAAAAAAAAAAGACAGCTCTTCGCTGCTACTTCTAGAAGAACACTATGATTGCTTTAAGTCCTCTAGGGTGGCAAAATTATTACACACTCTAAAGAAAATCCCACACAAGTGAGAAACTTTCTATGGCACGCATAACCAACACAGTAAAACCCAACATGGGGCAGCTCTTATTAGTCTGCTGCCAAACCAAGCAAGGATGCGAGAGACAGTTGAGGGATGAGATCCTCACCTGGCCAAATGCATCATGTTGCCTAAAACAGCAGTGCTCAGAGTGGATGCTCAGGGACACAAACCTTGAAGCCACTGTCTCATGCCTCTTGGCCAGCATAATTCTCAAAGTCCCTCTCGTTTCCTACCATGCCTCACCCCTTACACATTTTCAATGGAGCCCCCACAGACCTCTGGAAAGAGGAGGTGGACCAAGTGCAGGATGCTGCCATGGTGCAGAGGGAGGTGTGTTTCCTAGTAAGGAGCCACTCTCAGGAAACGCAATTGATCATGAGCCCCTGAACACGAGCCCACGTACTCCAGCAGTAGTGTGGAACCCACTCCCATCAGGGGGTCCAAGCGTAGCCCTCACGTGGCCTGCTGAGTGGTCATCACGCATACTCATGATCAGATAAAGCCTAACTTCCCTTCCTGCCCCACACAAAGACTTGAGAAAGTCAACAGGTCTCAAGAGACAAATACAAAATCAGCCTATGGAAAGAAGGTGTCCATCTGTCCCATGAGCCAGGAGAAAATGAGACAAGGCTCAACTTGTATTCAGAAAGATCTCTTGCATACCCAACTTCAAGGCAGCGAAACCTAAGTTTTTTAGCTCACATATCGATACTGAGTAATTAAAATCAGCTATGCAATAGTTGCTTTGGGATTTTTGTTATGTGATTTTTGTTCCTTAACATTACATTTTCAATGCAAAATATAAAAGCTGAAAAACTGCAAGAATTCCCCCAGCAATGGTCTCATTGAAAGAAAGTGATATGCTTAAAACACTATTGATTCAACCTTTGAGGGAGCTATACATCAAAGAGAGCTGACACTCCCAACTCACTGCCAAATTGAAATGAAACTCAGCAAGCCACGTAATGATAGAAGGACAAGGGCAATAAACTCTAGAGGAGTTAGTTAGCCTCTAACAGATTTAACATCTCCATAAGGCACCTCCCTGGAGAAGAGAGCAAACCCCACAGGGTACCCACACATTAAACCAATACATATAAATATTTAAATTGAAGACCTGTGCATTTGCTTGCTTGATTTTCATTATTGCCCAAAGATAAAGTGCACATGGGATATAGAACAAAGATTCAATGCTTCAGCAGTTACCTACAAAAGATCAACACTGAAATACAGTTAATGTTAATCAAAATAAAAGATTTCTGCCTGAACACAATTTAACGTCATAAAAAGGAAGATATTCACTCACTGCCTGATGTAGTTTAAGCACCACAGGCAAGTGCAGCCAGCTCAAAGCAGCCTAGACACCATGTTCCCAGCAAGATGCAGGTATACAGATTTCTCCAAAGCATTCACTTTTGCACAAACAGTTTTGAAAAGATGATTAAAAGAAAAAAATCTCACTTTCAATTGAGATTTACTGTGCCCACTATATAGTCACTGAACAGATGGTAAGTATACAATGGCAGTAATAACATTATCTGCAGTAGAAATATAAAGGCAAATATCAACAGCATTGATGCTTCAAGGCTGTCTAGGAACATATACAGTCAATTTTTTGAATAATATATTGACCATACAGACTCTCAAACATTCCCAAAAATTTATCTGCTTCAATCCTTTGTCTGACTTTTTTTTTTTTTTAAAATCAAAATTACTATTGGAGGATGGGATGTGCATTCTAATTGCTATAAATAAATCATGAATGATTGGCTCAATGTATTTTTCCATGGCAACTCCTGCGTCACATGCAGTGTTACACTTTTGAAAGAGAGCTATGTTTTTCGAGAGAGGCAGAGATTCACATTTAGGATAGGACTCTGTTCAGTTTTGCAGTTTGAGTAGGACATATATTAGCAATGAAACAGAACAGTTTTATACTAATTCTAAATTACTTAATTAGGCACAAATGCCTATATGGTGCCCTCCACCAATAGAGAGAGCTGCATGGTGAATTTGATACAAAATATAAGGCTATTTGATTCTTTAAGCACAGATGCTGTGTGACTTCTCCTCAAATATGCAAAATCACACACCAACAAAACCCTGTTTTGTCTGTCTTGCGTTTGAGTTTTAAGAAGCCTGTCTCCTGAAGCTGCCAGCAGGAAGGGGAAAGAAATTATCATCCTGAGGTCTATGATCTGGTCCATAGTAGGTGGAACCAAGCAAAGCATAAGGAGCACCTTGTAACACACAGTTTGGCCCTGGTAAGGTAAAACAAGCAAAACATGAGCAAAAGGTGATTTTTTTGTTATTATTTTTTAAAGGGAAAAGGAAAATTCCCAAAGTGTACATTTCCAACTATTTCCTGAATGGAATATTTAGTAATTTACCATGCCAACACTTTTTTTTGTGTGTTTGTTTGGGACAAGATTTGTACACCAAGTTAAAAGTTTTGCTATCTGAAGTGCTATAAGCTTCCACTATTAACTAAAAGGAACTAAGTTTAAGGACTCAATGTTTTTTAAAACTCACAAAAGCCTCCCCAGAATCCCACTGGTAACACCTAACAATTTCTGCAGCTCAGACAATACAATTCAGATGCACCTCCAGAGAGAAAAATGCAACTAGTTTTAGCTTCAAAAATTGCAAAAGAGTGTATTCCAGTTCCAGTGCAAGACAAAGTCTTCAAGAGGAGCCATTCTCATGAGACTGTGAACAACCAAGAGCTCATGAGTACAGCTGATCCAAGACATCCTTTCCCCTTTCTGAGCTTGAACCAGAGCCTCCCAAGCACTGAAGTTTTTAACCTAACTCTAACCGAACCTTGGTTTGGCTTTAGTTTAGACTTATGCAGATACAAATACTGTTATCATGGAGAATCACTAAAAGCTTACTTAAAATAGAAAGTGGAGAAACTTGTTTTGAAAATTAGTTGGCAGGACTCTTAATCAAGAAGTTCAGGCTCTTACTGTTATCATGGTCTTCATACAGTTTGCTTCTGAGCAGAGGTTTTTACATTGGTTATTTATTGCGCATTTTCTAAGCAGTGTATATTTACGACATCCACTGCCTACATTGCAGAGTTTAATTTCCATTTATTCAGCAGCATGCATGCTTACATTTAGTAACCTGCAGGAGACAACACATACCTTTGTTAAACAGCCATTTGTGGAATAAAATTTACAGTGATGTACAAACAGGCGCTGTTATTTCCAGTTCGTGGTGAGCATCAGGAGAGCAGAGTTATCCATGCTGGGTAACAATTCTGCCTAAACTTTTTCCTAGTAGGAAACAGTTTTCACTTTTAAGAGCACTCATTACTGTCTCTTTTCCAGAGAAAAAGTTGAGCTGCTATTAACTATTTTAGTCAAAATTTTGATGTTTTCATTTAAAAATTTTCCATTTGCTTGAAAAAGAAATCTGCACTTTCCATGCATGTGTTTTCATCAACTGTTTCCAAAAGGGAAAAACAAAGATAAATATCTGCCTCTGAAAAATTGCACTGGACAGCATGTTCCTTGGCATTACTGGGGGGAGGGTGTGTGTGTGTGTGTGTGTACTGAAATGCTGGAATCTTTCAGCTGTTGAGTCTAAACTAAGCCCAACTAACCATGCAGTTCCAGAGGTAAACTCCAGATCTTGCATGGATTATATAAAGTCTCTTAATAATTACAAATGATTGTTAACAACAACAAAGCTATCTAAATAACAACAATCTGGCTCATGTTAATTATTACAGCTATCCTGCTAAGGTAGCTTACTGTCTCAGAGCTTCTAGACATAAGGCCAAATGAGAATGGCTTGTATTTCATCATACCAGTAAACCAAAATCACTTTAATTATTCTCCAGTGGGACTCCAAAGATTTCAAGTCAGCATGGCATGAGCCGTATGTTTCTTTCCATTTGGGCAACATTGCTAATTAGCAAAGTTGGGGAAATCCTATCTCAAAGTGATAAACTACAAAGCTCAGCATATGTTTACCTGAGAAAAAGAAGTTATTTTAATTACAATGAGTACATTTGCTGCTGTACTAACAAGGAGGCTTCTAGGTTAAAGTATGAAATGACTAGATTATGTCCTCAGCTGTTGCAAATCAATGTTGCTTCACAAAGCAGCTATGCTGAATTAAACCTTGTCAGGCTGTAGCCCATTGTGTTTCTCATCATTAAGTTCCTATAACGACGTGAATACCTCAGGGCCTAACACAATCCTTTCACAGGGGACAGCCTGAAGAGAGAATTGCAACAGGAAGAGCATCGCCATTCAAGGCTTGAGGATATCTGCATTCTTTGAGGTGGAGCTTCCCTCCTTCTGAAGGCAAAAGGAAACATTTCAGAAACCAGCAGATTCCTGTCATGAGCAATAGTGAAGGGGTCGTTCACTGCAGCAAGCTTCAGGACAAGATTTGTTGCTGGTCAGGTGACAAGAGGTTGCTCAAGAAGGGCTAAAAAGGGAAGTTTTGATGCCAAAGTTTCTAACTTGTTACTAGTTCTTACAACTTTGGACTTTCCCAGATCCCCTCATCTTGTGATTAGCACAGTTTCAACCAACAAGGACATAAATCCAGACATAGTTCACTTCAGGTAGATTTTTCCAGCCAGTTGCAATACACTGAACTCCTTAATGGATTCCGCTTCAAGATTGTGTTTAGAGAGCAGCAAGGGAAAGGCCTAACCTCACTAAAGCTGCGAGGCTGAATATCAAGACTGCAAATCAGTAGCAACACCACAGTATTCTTTCATGTTACTGTGCAAAGCAAGGAGAACACAATTGGTAAAACACATCAGTATGGTTTGGAGTGGGAGAAAACTGATACTCTCTCTCGCCTGGTTTTCTTCATCTCAATCTCATCCCTCAGCTACCACGATAGAGTATTTGAAATTCTACCTCTTTTGTTTCTATTCAAGAATAAAAAACAGAAGGGGGGGGGGGGGGCTAATAGCATAGCACTGTTGTTTCAGCAACTTGAGAAAGAAGGGGTAAAAAGTTTCAAAGAACTGGAAAGAGCAGAGCTAATTTACTCAGTCAGATGGAGACTTGGTTTACCTCCAGAAACACGTATGCATGCTAAGGGATGGGAGGCTGCTTGCATTATCCCTCTCTGACAAACTGCATCCCAGTTCCTCAAACCACCAAGATTTCATTGAATCAGTATTTTTGCATAGAAAGCTGTTCCAGAAAGGCCATTGCTCAAAAGCCAAAGCATATTTCCTCCCACACCTTCTGCCTCTAGATTTACTTAATCAGTGTCAAGAGACCTTCCAAGGAGATGTTTTTCTTGGTGTTGTCTCTTTGTATTCATATTCTCTACTATTGAAAACCTACTACCTAAAGCTGTCCCATTAACATTATTTTAGCAGGTATTTTTATTCTCACCATAGAGAATATTGCAAACATAGTAAACAGTAATATGAAGGCTCCTTTCTAATCTTTTTAAGCAATGAATGAATACTTTGTTTTGTTAAAAAAAAAAAAAATCTATTAAGGCCAGATAATTGCTTGTTTAACTCAAAGTTCTCCAGGTACACAACCCTTTAAATTGCAGTCATCAGTATCACTTACCAGAGTGACCTCCTTAATTTATCTTTGCACTGAGTTCCACCATGAATGCATCCAAATATACACAATTTCTCCAAAAGCTGCCATTTCCCTGCCTTATGCTCCCTCCAACACCTCCCTGTAGATAATTCTTCACCTGTAATCTTTCTTGGGAATTTTCCAAACATGTATCTTATGTCCCACATCTTCCCCAGAAGCTGGCTGCAAATACCCCACTTTTATCAAGCTTGACTTTCAAATTAGTGGAAGGGGAGGAGAAAGTGATTTAATGGAAAGAGAAAAAAAAAAAAAAAGAATCCTTCAGGTGTTTCAAGACATTAATTGTAAGTTAAAATGTAATTTAAAGAAAAAGTTTATATCTACATTTAGAGTTTAGCAGGTCTAAATTATGTAATTTTGAGCATTGCATTAACATAATTAATAACTTACAGTATGAGTACACTATATACATGAATATATATACACCAATATATAGTGGATATTATATAGTCACTTTTTACTGAGACTTTAAACATGTCTTACAAAGTTATCAAATTGAGATTGGAATGATTTAAGTCTAAAAAATACTAGGTTATTTGGCAAACCTAAGACTGACCCATTTTAAAATAGGATAAAAACCCTGATATCTCAGCTGCTACCAAGGGTGAAAGAAAACTGCTTCCTACTCAGGTACATTCACTAATGCATTTGAAAGGCCAGTTTTCCACACACATTTCATATTTGCTTTGTTCTTTCTAAATAAATGCATACATGGACCAATACCATACCTGAAGGCCCACAACTTCATTCTTCACAGAGCATTAATTTCCCTAACCTAAGCTTTTTGAGGTATTATCTTTCACAATTTAATCCTGATACCACATTCAGAAATTTACTGGGGAAGACAAAAAAAAAAAAAAAAAAAAAAAAAAAAAAACCAAGTAGAAACCACCATGACCACTACTGCTTCATCATGACCAGATTTCTAAGTGTTTCCACACTTACAGTTACAAGTTACCTCTAGGAGATACATCCCTCACTATATAAACTTTCAGAAATGCAGACATCTTGTACAAATCCTATCAAGATATAAAATCAGTTTTTTTTTTTTTTCCTGGAGGTACATAGTGATAGGACAATAAAAAAAAAAAATCAACAAAATGCAAATTCCAGTTAGAGATTGGACACACAGAAAAATCTCCTAGTGAGTGTAGTCAAACTCTGAAATGAGTTGCTCTAGCTGGAATCTCCACCCTTGGAGATATTCAGAAGTGAACTGGACAGGGCCCTACACATTTCAATGGTCATTAAAATGTGGTCTAAGGTTCTTTCAAAATCTCTCTCTACAACCCTCCAACCCCCCAAAACATTTGGCTCAATAACCTAACAAAAGATGTTAAACAGACCGCAACATTCAGTAAGAACACACACTCCTTTTGGCACCTTTGGAGAATCAATTATTACAAGTATATTGACCAAAAATAAAATTGAAGCACTCTTAACAAGACCGTACTGTGGCAAACTTTAAAGCCCAATAAGAAACATTAAAAAATGGTCAAAAAAAAAAGGTGCAAAAAGAGGGAAGATGCTTCAGAGAAGCCACAAAGTGTAACCATACCTTGTTTGTGGTAACTCTGTTGAAGACATGATGTAAGGCCCTTGTAGTAAGCTTGTGTATCTTCAGCACAGTATTTTCCATGTACTTCTAAGATGTTGTGATGTGAATATATAATCATTTTCCCAGGGTCCTTGCAGTCTACTCCAAACAAGTGAGAGAAAAAATTCATGAGTTCCCTATCCCTTTGTTTCAAAGAATGCTTTAGCAAGTATAGTAGCCAACATATTTTGAACTGCATTTAAATATGCAGTAACCAATCTATATAACATCACTTTACACCATTTTTTCCCCAGAGTGCTATCAGAAAGATTTTTAAAAGGATTTTATGGACTGTATACAAAACTTTCTTTTTTCCTCACTCTTTTAAGTCACTTTTTTTTTGTATGCCTGTGGTCAATCTCCGTGTTTAGTAGCCCTCTCAAACCCTTTATAAGCCCTGTTTTTCTTTCATAATTTGCATGCATAATTTATTTATCAGGTACAGTCTTTTCAGTCTCTCTAAGTATTTATTTCCAGAAAGAACAGGTTCTACTGAGCCATTATTAGTTGCAGTCTTACCTTCATGCTAACCTTCCTGCCTCCAGCATGACCCCACAGTAACAGCATCCAATTATCTATGCCTGTCTTTTCCCTCATTCTGTGGAAATTGTGTCTTTTAAATTCAGAAGCCTAGCTCTTTCCTTCACCTCTACAGCTTAATATACAAGGTCAAATCTAACAGCTAAGCCATTTCTATTCCCAAAAGTCTATGGTCCTTACTACTTCTTTTCTCCAGAACCTGCCATCTCTAGGATTGCCTCTTATCTAGTTGTTTCTTTTGCAGCTTCCATCCAAATTCTGGTATCCCTAATTTATAGAAATCTTCCACTTTCTAGCCAATAATAACCTGGTAGAGCAAGGTATTTATTAGTTCCCTTAATTCGTTTACTGCTTCCTGCCTGCTTCAAGTAAAGCATGAATTTGTGTACCTTGCTTAAAAAGGATGTATTTCAGGATAAGGGATTTTCCCTCTTTCTGATACCCTATAATAATTCACTGATTGGTTGTGTACTCTCATTCAGGACAAGATAAAGGGCAACAACATGATGCTGCTCTTCTAAGCTCATCAGCCTCCCTTCAGAGAAATAAACTGCAGAGATAACCACAGGTGGAGCCTGTCCTTATTCTAATTGTTAACTCCTTGGCACAAGTTTGCAACAAAGAAGCAGGGATGAGTGTAATGCTTTGGAGGTAGTTACATTTCCTATAATACAGAGAGAAAGTAGACAATGTGTTTTTCCCAATTTTCTCCAAGCAATATTCTCTCTCTCTCTCACACACACACACACACACACACGTTCGCAAGAGAAATAATCACCAGTTGTCAGCCAGCCAACTCTCCAGATAATGGACTTTGTTCTACCTTCAGACTCTGAAGTACCGGAGTCATTGCTGAAAGGTCAGCATTTAAACAGTTACAGCAATGTTATTTAAAGATTCCTTCTTGCACTTGGAATAGTAATTAATTACTGTAACATTGTTTATTAGCTGCCACCCTTGGAGACCACCTGCTTTATTGCTTTGCCAGCAAAGCCCTGTTCCTAATAGAATATTATCCAACGGGCTGGAAAGTCTCAGACTTAAACACCACACAAAGTAACAGCTTGGCCTGGCCTGGCCAGATACCCATCTCCTGTTCGAGCTCTGTTCTTGGTCTCCTCTGTGGCTGGTGAGAAGCAGCTTCACTCTGCACTGGTTCTGTCTCGTCTACCTGTAATCAGGGCAGAGACCACATCCCCAGGAGGTGTCTGTGCAGCACTTACCGCAAACAAGGCTTTGAGTCTCAGCATCCATAACAGTGGGTGACAAAATGGTACAGCATCTCAAATGAAGCATCAGATACAAATGTTTTGTAGGGTATAAAACCTTCTACCACTTACTATGAGGGAAAATAATGACAATTATTTAAAGTCACATTAAAAAAAAAATAGGATAAAGTTTTCTAGTGGGGAATTAGCAGTAACAATATATTTTAAATACACAGTAGTTACTACATATAAAATACAAATAACAATTGTGTGTAAGAAGTGCACCTATACATCACATTATAGATATGAACAAACTGTGAATATATATTTGTTTTCAACAAGGAACTCTGCATTCAAATTCTGGATGAATTGCAAAGTGTTTAATACTGGGATCAAACTCAAACCAAACAAAATACCACGTGTTGATTCTTAGTCTCCAGGAACAATACATTTGAATACCATCCTCAGCATTTTATGGCAATGAAAGGGACTGGATACATTTTTCTACAGAAATAGAAAACTTGAAGAGCTTTAATATTTTTTGGCATTTATATTCACTCTGCAATACATCTACATCAATCACCACCCACACATGCTTTGAAGACTGAAAGTAGATAGTAAGTCTAGCAGAACTTCATGGTGGGAGTTGCGGGTTTTTTCTATCAAACCTTAAAGTAGGCTTGTAAAAGGTAACTTCAAAAATCCTGTTTAAATCCCAAGGATGTTAAAATTTGGAACTGACTACTTATCTTCCAAGCCTTATAAACAAAATCAGTGGATTCATCATTTTAAGTAATTCTTAACTGAAGACTCTATTATTACTATTTTTTTTTTTTTTTTTAATAATGGTTTACTTTACTTCATGTAAGTGTTTAGATTGGGAAGCATTATGGACTTTATTATAGAGGAGGTCAGAATAGATGGCCAGTAATTATGCTTTCTGGCCCTGCAGATTTACAAAACCACTGCTGATTTAGAGCAGGGAGAGATGATGAGAAATTGGTTCTAATTAGATCTTGGATAGAGCTCCATCCAGATAGAACAGAGACTGACCCTTCAGACCAGTCTAACATTTAGCCACCTGGATGACATTGCATACAAGTGCATCCAATCACTCATGTGATAACCATCAGGCTTTTACTTGACTCAACATACAGCTTGCAGAAAAATTTCCAATCCTGATGCTTCAATTTCAAATGATGGAGAATGCAACATATGCAATCACTGTTTTTGCTCAATTGCACCTGGGTAGAAAAAAGAAAAGCAAAACAGAAGAATATCACCAGGGCTTAGTTTTGACTGATCTGAATTTTAAAGCAAGATCAGAATCAGTTCTTTTTTTTCTACATGGACCAGTGTACTAACACCAGATACGAAAGTTTGTATGTCTTAGGTTCTAACTAAATTATCTGTCTTCACACATATACCATTGTGGCAAGCAAAGATCCAAGAAGGACACTTTTGCTGGCATATCTGAGCATCCAAGTCTGAAGAAAGGGCTTTTAGCAAGTCATAACCATCTACTTAGTATTTTAGTAGCAATGCATTTCACAGCAACATATATTGCCTTCTAAGAACAACACTGCAAGAAGCCTTTATTCTAGGCTCTGACTTACATAGAACTAAGGCAGCCTGCTCCCTTGAGAGGGAGTTCAAGACAATAAATTCACCCATACTAATGCTGTGAGACCCCATGACTGCTACAGACTACAGCAAAAGCTCACAGCTGCCAGCAGGTGGGCGATCTTTATTCTTCTCTTTATGGAGCCATTCTGCCTGGAGATACCTTTGAAGAAGATTCTCCACGTTCACAGTCAGTGGCTAGCTATAAAGCACAAGGTCAATCTTCCAAGAAAAAATCTTGATCTGTCTCAAAGCTGGGTCCCAAAGACTGAAGGTCAAACTTCCCTGTGCTCCACATTCATGCATTGCATATGTGCTCAGAAATAGAGTCTACCTTCTTTTTGCTAAATGACAACAAAAGAGCCAAGCAAGGCTGCAGTCTTCTCTAATTCAAACCCCATCCTTCCCCTTCCTGACAGAGAGCAAATAACTCCAGTTCCCAGAGCTGGCAGGTTGGAGGGCCACAGACTGAGAAATGATGTCCTCTATCCTGAAACAGTTCTGCAACAGGAATACTTCTCTCCAGCCCCTCAGCTCTGGCCTTGTTGTGGCTCCTCTCAGGCACGTTTGAATGTTGGTCTGCAGATTTGCCCAGGGCAGGCTGTCAGAGGTGATGTGGTCACTGCTAGCCTATTCGCCAACACACACAGTTCCTATAACTGACATGGAGGGTGAAAGAGCAGCTCCTGTGACCACACTGCACTGTGGGTTGCCAGCTCTGGGGATTGAGCATGTGGTGGCATCACCTAATAGTAATTCTGCCTGTAGATATGATTTCAAAGGCCAGGAGCTTTTAAAAGACTTACCAGAGGGATACTCTGTGGCAGCAAGGGCCATGCCATGCAGCTTGCTACAAAACTTGTTGGCATACCAACACTGCAGAACTGGAGGCCCTGCAAAATGTAAGTTACCTATGGAACATAAGCATGATCCCTTTGAGATGATCTAAGTAACCTGAGATTGCCTCCAGCCTTCTCAGGGTGCATTGAGCACCCAGGAGGGTATGCCAAAGGATTTATGACATGGATAGTCTAAGAAGTTAGTTCTTAGGACACATGGGCACATGTGACAGAACGACATAAACACAACAGCAAATGCACAGAAACGCGCATGTCCTACTCCTGCCAGTGCTGCTTTCTCAGAGCTTTGAAAAGCACAGAGTACTGTAAAAGGCATGTTTGAACTATTTCTAATAACTCCTTCCCTGAACATAAGTGCACCCTGGCAGTGGCAGATACTCAGTGCGCTCCGGACTCTTGCTTTCAGACACGTTCTTCAGCTCTGCTGTGGTGGAGGCGACTGCTGGAAGCGATGGCACTGCCTCGCCTCCCCTCCAGGCAGGGCTTCACTGCGTTCCTTCCCAGCACCGGCCCTGCAGGGAACTGAGCTTGGGCTTAACAACTGCCCAGACTTTCAGGTTCTGGTTTTAGTTCCTGGCTGTTGTTTTTATTGGGATTTTTGTTTCAAGGTACTTATATACGCGCACAAAAACACTGCCAGAGTATTGTCATAATAATCTTATGGGAAATAATGCTTCAGAAACTGGAAGGTATTCTTCCTACACTCCCACATGCTCTTCTTTCAAAAGGCGAAAGAAGAAAGAAACAAGAAAAATATCGGCCACTTTCTTTATTGGGAAGAGATTAGATAGGCCAAGTCACAAACTAATGTGAATAAAATGACTAGTTATAAACATCTTTTTTCTTGAGGAGTTTATCATTAAAATCTATTATTGAATTCACTTGTTTTGTTTTTGAACAAATGAAATTCATCTAATGTGTATGAGGTTTTGCTTAGATTTTACCAGCTTAGGTGCCCAAAAGTATGTGAGCATATTTCTGCCTTCTGTGTGCTTTGCATAGCACTATAATGCTGTTTTCACTCTCTAATCTCCAATATATTTCTCTGAAAATGTAGATACACAGAATCATCAGGTTTTGTGTTTGTTTGCAGGGATTAAAAAAATAAATAAAAATCAAGCACCAGTAACTTTGCAGTGCTTTCCTTGTATTTTCACTGTTTCCAAACTATACTGTTGTAATCTACCTCATTGATTCCCGATGGAATTAACAGGTTATATTTCTAGTCCTAAACTGCTTACTGTTTCTAACTATGCAAGACCATTAGACATGGGAGCAAGCAACACAAGCTGCTTCTTATCTCTGATATCAGAAGGTGGAGGAATGACTGCTCCAATCCCCCCTGAAAAGCTTTTGTCAGCCTGAGAATGGCTCCAGTTCCAGCTCTGAGCAAGGCAGTGCACTGATGAGCTTCAGGAGAGCAACAAAAACAGTCAACAACCTTCTGGTGCATACAGACCATCTAGTAATGATGCTCACAGGACCAGGATGAAATACTGGTGACAGATTCAGCAGAGTCTTGATTAGGAGGGTACAAGAGGAGGGGTGGGGTGAGGAAATCATAGCAAAAAACATCAAAAACAAACAAAAAAACAAAAAAGGGATGTGAATTTCTGGATTTAAAACCTTAATCTTACAGAATATTTCAAAATGGAAGACAGTTTTTATAGCAGTCATACCACAAGAGGAAAGCCTGCACACCACACTAAAACCCTAAGAGGTATTAAAAGCTGTGAAGTTTATCCACTACAGAACAGAAGGGCAAAGACAAGGTCATTCACTGTGTGCAAGTGAAAGAACAAGGCTCCAAAATCTCCAGACAAACAGGGGCAGAAAATAATCTCCTTGGCAAAGTTTTGCAGTATTTGAGCATCACGAGAAAGTCAGAGGCAATCTTATTGACTAAACAAGCTGACATTTGGCTACTGAAGTATTTAATTCTTTTCGTTCCTACTAGATGAAAGGACACTATGTCCATCTCCAAGTGATGGTTTGGCACAGGCAACCAAAGAGCAGACTATCAGCATTTTTTTCCTTAGCGTGTTGAGAAAGAGAGGACAGACTTAAAAGTTTCTCAGCTGCACGTTGCACTTTATCTTGATTGACTGGTTGACTTTGAGCAGCACCTGAAGTCAAGATCTGCTAATTGACCAATCCCATCTCCCTGCAGTCTTTCATTTAGAGAGGTGGGTGCAGAGAAGGGCTCCCAGAAGGACACATATGCTGGATTCCACCACCAATGCTGCCCACAGCCAGGTCAAGCCACTGCATCCGCACAAGAGGCAGTGATAAGATGGAAGATAAACTGTCTCCTGGGGAAAGGAGCAGGCATGGCATAAGGCATCGGGCAGGAGGCTGCAATGCTGGCTGAACACAGCCTAGAAGGTTTATCCATCCCCCATCAACTGTTCAAGTCAAACCAGCCCAATCTGTAAGAAAAAGATGCAACACATCTCAGTCTCATGGCAGAAGCTGCTAAGAGAACACCAGACAAGTGTGAACCACTTATAGAGAGGCAGCACAGATCACTTGGCACCTAATAATCGTGGGATGTCTTTGTTGACATGATCAAAGCCCAAAGACTAGAGACTCTAAATAATTATATCAATTTTTTGATAAAGCTCCAGCTTTGGTTGGCAATTCATTCTTGGCTATCTGTATTTTATTGGCAAAGCTGCAGCAGTCCTTCATAATGTTCAGCCACAGACAACATACTACATCCCAGTGGATACTTCATAGTAAACTGTTCAAGTCATTCTCCACCCCTGTGCTTTTCTTGTTTGCAAGCTACCTACAAGCAGAATATAGATTTTTTTTTTTTTTCGTTTTACTCTAGGTGTGTTTATGAAGATTCCTATGCATAATCTTTGATCTGTGGAGTGTTGCACATAATCTGAAGTTCAAAATTTGATCTGCATCAATTGCTGGCAGGGCAATCTTAGCCCTAGGACTAAAATTGCAATTCTCAAGATCAGATTTATGGTGCAAATATTGAAAAAGTGCAGTAAACATTTAAGAAACAGTAATAACTTTGAAAATTGTGGCATAAAAGTCCCTGGGTCTACTCCTTGGACTCAGTTATTAAAAATCAGTAACTTACATGAGAGAATTCATTCCAGTTCTCTCTTTTTTTTTTTTTTTTTTTTTTTTTTTTTTTTTTTTTATTCATTAGCTTTCTGCTCCACCTATCATCTCCCTGTTTTTGAAATTAAGGAAATAGAAAATCTTGGTCAATTTTCTTATGACTTATGACTTCATGCTTCCTTGCCCCATTCTTTCCTAAAAAAAACCCTCTCTTCTCTGTGCTAAACAGCCTCCCTCCAGGCCATCTCCCCTATGAGAAGCTTCTTTGCCTGTAAAATACACTCACTGCTTAGCACTGAACCCCTTCTAATTTCCCTTGATTGGCCCTTTGCACTGGGCCATGTTTCCAAAGGACATAGCATCTCGTTAATGGGCAGCACATTAACTGTCTTAGTCCATCTGCCTGTGGATTAGCATCTATGTCACAAGTGTCCCAGCTCAGCAGCCAGGGCACTGGTGAGACACTCAGGATCATCCTGTCCTGGAGATGACTCAGGCAGTGGCAGAGGGCAGGTAGGCAGCAGCCAGCCATGTCCCCACCAGTGCTCTGTACTCACTGGACTGCAGTCCCTGGGCTGTCAGGCTCAGCACCTTTCAGTAAAACTGAATTTACACCCACATACTTCTCCCCCTCTTCCCCTTAACCCAGCTCCAGACATTATTAAAAATGCTTCTTTCTCTGATGATTCACCAACATCTGGGAGCAAGTTCTGCTTTTTTCATCTCCGACTAAAATCTTTTCTTCCCCTTGGCAACCGAACAACAAGCCTCCAAGATTTAAAAGAAATGAGAATGAGTATATAAGTGTACGCTTGTTTCCTTGGAGTGCATGAAAGGGTAATTACAGAAATTAAATGCTAATTTCTTAAGATTAATATAGGCAAGTAAAAGGCTTTTTGCATTGTTTGCGTAAGTGGTTACTTCAAAAGCTTTCCTCCTTTTGCTCCTCACCTGTAATTTCTACCATTCCTCCCTGTGCTAGGTTACACCGGGTCAGGTTTTTAATTGGTGCTCATTAGCCAAGCTGGGTTTGCTCCTCTCTGGTCAGTCCCTTTGCCCAGAGGCAACTTCTGGCTGCATCTCTGCAGGCTAAGAAGAGGAAAGCAGGACCCCCCACACACCAGCAACAACAGCACTTTGAGCTCTGGCACCAGTAGCTTTCCTGACACCTTGTGGAGAAATTTAAAGGGGAACAAAATATATACAACAGCAAAATTTTGTAGTCCAGCTCCTTTGTCTGCCAAGAAGACCCAAAAAACAGAATGTGCACATTCCTGAAGTCTACATTATTTTGTCATGCTTAGTAAGCACTGACTTCTACAATATATATATATGTTTTGTCATACATGTTTTGTCCAGCACTAGAGAAGGTCTTGGCATATCGCACTGTGATTATGGGTCAGACCGATGAACACATGTAAGTGTAGGTAACTTACATTGTCACTCTCAAACATAAGAAAAAAAAAGTTGAAACTACATTATTTCACTTGATTCTCTAAGCCAGCTTTCAGCAGAACTGTGACCATTGCAAGCTACCATCTGACCATGCTGATCAGGGCTCTCTAGTAGGGATGATGGCCCTACCAAAAGTAGCAAACCCACATCACAGCACAAGCTGTGTATTTGGTTAATGTCCAGGTCATCTTTAGCTCTCTCTCAAGCAAGAATAGAGAGGTCCCAAACATGTCAGGAACCCACTCCCTTGTGTGCCAATGGGAAAACAAGAAGTAGGATGAACGTAAACTATATGCTGTGCTGATCCTAAAGCACTTCATTTTTTTTGATACACCAATCAGAAAAGTCAGTATTAAGTTTATGCTGATGGTCTTCATCCAGTAAAGGCTACACAAGTAATCCCAGGAACATCATCAGAGAAAGAATAACAGAACTGCCCTTACTGAAAAGCTGTAATAAGGGAAGGAAAGAAAATGGCATATCTAGGTGCACATATTCATTAAAGATAACAATAATAATTATACACTTGGGAAAGGCAGACAGGTCCTCAGCAGATCAAGAGGACTATAAAAATTCTAGTGAAAGGAACTAAAACCTAAATAAAAAGGGGTGCAATTATTCCCCACCACCCACCTCTGCTGAGGGTGGGAAGGGACAAAAATCACAAGCAAGAGAAAGTAAATGTCACAGGTGGGTAATAGGGACAGCAACTGAGAAGCGCTCTGTAAGGTCTTCCAATACAGAACAGCTGAACTAAGAGGATACAGCAATAGGATTTACTCACAGGACTCGGGCAAAGTCCAGGGACATTTCACACCTCTTCCTCAGCCATAGGAAATGGATGGGCAACTCTTGAAAAACAGTTGGAAAGGGTTAAGGTGGGCAAAAACTGGAATGGATTTTTAGCTGGTTGATGATGCTTATATTTCACCTCTTTCAAGATCAGGACATGAAATCAGAGACAATCCTCTATATTCCTCACCCCGTTAATGAGCACAATACATCTTCCCAGAAGTATTTCTGCAGCAATCATGTTTGAGCTAGGCATCAGAACAAGAAAATATCACACAGTAAGATGACTGCATGCTAACATTTTTTGCCTACAGCATAAATGCATGAAACTAAGCAGACCCTAGCCAATAAGCAGCACAGCAAGAATAGTTTTATTGTGTGTATATCCTACACATGCCTTTCTACATTAATTGTCCAGTAAGTGCAGCTGGCTCCACAGGGATGGTAAGGAAGCTAGAATCAATCAGAAAGGAGAAAGAAGATGCTTATAAGAAGATATCCTTTGAACACTAGGTACAGCAACATTTCAGCAGTTATTTCAAACTCGACCGGATGCGTACACCAAGTTTAATTCATGAATAACATACATTGGTATGAATGTAGAACCACCTGATTTGCTGTAAACAGTATATAGCTGCTCAAGACTTTTCAGAGAGCAAGCAGAGATGGCACAGCTCATTGTAAGTGTCTCAGACTCCTGTTGTTGCAGAGAAGACAATATACTACAGCAGTTTTAAAGCATGATGCCTTGAGCTATTTAAGCTCTCAAAAGGCAACCAACCCTTAGGATATGAACCTGGGATGTTAAATTGCTCTAATCAAATTTCTGAATAAATTGCATTATTCCCTGAAATAACAGAATATGATTTATAAATGATGGTTTAATTGAAGAATAGCCAAAACAATCTAAATACCCCCCCAAATGTTGCAGAGAAATTCTGAATCCAGAATGAAGTTTGCTAACTCGAGCAACAAAAAGGCAGCTGCACATATTTCTGCTGTTAGACAATCTCCAGTTAGTTACCCAGTGATTTTCACTGCAACTTTTGGATTACGCTGTTCAGAAGAACAGGGATAAAAAAGCCATAGGTTATGGGGCCTCAGCAGGAAAGGTACGGGTCAGCTGCAGGATTCCGAGTAACTTCTCTGCTCCTGTTTGAAAGACTCATGAGCTAAACTAGTACATCACTAATGATTCCTTCAATTTCCAAGCTTTCTATTCACAATTTTCCTGTGTTAGTCATTAGGCCTAAGTATTCATTAAATACTGCTACAGCGGTTATGCATAGAAGTTTGTCAAATCTAGTACGTATCTGGCTGAAGCTATGGCTCAACAGACACTTCACTGAGAGATACTGATTAATAATAAACACCCTAAGAAATCTCAGGTGCAGGGCGCTATGCTGACATGCTATCCTTTCACATGAGAGACAGTAATCCAAATTCTTCTTCAATGATAGAGTCTGCATGTTTGTTCTGCCATCCAGCAGAAGACTCTTGATATAATTGTGTAATAAAAGTGCATCATTCAAAAAAATCTCATTCTCAGCAGATCTCTGCAGTATCAGAGACAGATACTTCCAACCAGCTGAACAATACGTAGGAAACTAAATTCTTTATTAAAAAGTATATGCTGGATCTCCTTGATTTCCATAGGACCAGTTTCAAAACAAAAGGCAGAATATAATACTGATGTTCAATTGCTCAGAGAGTGCTAAAAACATGAGAGTTCTGGGGAGGATTTTTGCCAGATTACTGAATTGCTCTGCTTTAGATAGCAACTTAGAATCATTTTTGGCAGTAATTATATGGCATAATGTGCAGATGAGACATGGCACACATTCTACCATATGGGCTGGAAAAAAAGCAGATGTCTAGGGAATATCTTCAACTAAAAATATTGTGTCTTATCTGACTAACAGAATTGTAAATATTTTAAATGATAGTCAGAATATTTAATTGCACTCCTTGGAATGTTGGAATTTACATACAAAATAAACTGACAATTAGATACAACACCTTGAAATGTACTTTCCAGCCCTTTTCTGTGATTGTGTTATGATAAAGATATACTCAATGTGTAAAAAACAAAACAAAACAGAGCAGAGCTGTTCTGGACAATCCTCCAGTAAGAACAGAGGCAAAGGGAAATTCTAACTTCTTCCAAGACAGATTTTGGTTGTCTTCAAACAGGCAGTGGGAAAGGCCTGATGACCCTAAAGGCCTCTTCCCAGTGTTCATAAGTGTCTAAGCTAAAATTAGTTTTCCTTGGAAGCCAGCTGCAGAATATCTGTGATTCCATGACTTAACGCTCATCACCCATATGTTAATTCAGCAGACAGGAAAGATCGTTATGGAGGATATTACAGGGAGTCACATTAGAAACTAAAAATCACTTTCTACATGATGATACCTCACAGAAACTGACTTCTGCAAAAATTAACTGACTTCTGCCAAAATTAATACCACATCTTCAGGACAGTAAAAAATGGGATTTAGCATGAAACTTACCCCCTTGTTAGAGTGAGAGATTCCTGCATCAGCTATCCTTTCTGCCCATCTGCTGGAATTACTCTGGTTTGTTCAATTTAGGAAGCAGAGACAAAATTTAATTTTGCACTGTGGTTACCTGGTACTCACACGTTCTTGAACTCTAACAGGTTCACTTGGTCAGACTTTTAACTGAGGACTTTGTGAACAATTTGTTTCCCTCTCCCACCCACCCTCAAAAATAGTCACCCCACCAGGCAAAACCACAGTTTTCTGGAGAACCAAACCACATTTTTCTTCCTGAACTTTATGAAAGGCCTGCAGATTGCTGCCAGAAAGGATGAAGCATAAGGCACAGGAAAGCTATTCTAGTCCCTCTCACCTTCCCTGCATTTCATGAAAATGGACTTAGTGAACACTCACATTTTCTTCAACAAAATACCCACAAACACATACCTCAACATTTAGAGATGACTCCATAATTTCATCTTAACTTAAATTCAGAACAAGTTGGCAAGGCTGTCTGGAGACAGTTCACCCCAGACATTGCTGAAGGAATATGTGATTTCATGAATTATTTTGGTTTTCATGGAATCACTTTGATTTCATTTTCTTCCTCAGAATTCTTGTTAAGATTTGCCACCTATTTAAGTCATGTGTCTGAGATTTTTCTAGGATTGATTTATTATTTTTCTAGGTTTCCTGTAGTCTCTGTCTTAAGCTGCCATTTCTCTTTTTTTTTTTTTTTCTCCTGTCCCATTAAACTTGATGGAAAGGCTCTGTTTCTCACAAAATCAGTTTTCACTGAAAAATGCTTTGTTATTTAAAAGTCTGGCTGTTCCAGAGGAGGCTTGTCAGCTGTTCAGAGTAAGACTGGACTTCTCTCTCTCACACACACTAGTTTCACTGTGCATAATGCCAAATTCAAGAGGTGTCTTAGACCTATTTCTGTGTTGCGCAATGCAACAAGCAATGTCATTCTGTACAACAAAAGGGAAATTAATCTCTTTCGATTTCCACTACAGATCACTGAGTCATTACTTCTCTGTTAGGTTTTCATGGCACTAAATTAATGCAATTTAAAGCCATTATATATAAAGTCCATGAAAACAAGTCGGTTGCCTATGTCATTTCTTACTGTATTGAAAAATCTCAAAAGGCAACTGAATGAAAGAACAGCTCAGACAGTGAAAAAAAAAAAGGAAAGAAAATAGATCAGATTTCTTGAAGCATTAAGCTGCTTGCTTAGCTTCTGAGTTTTCAGTGGCTTTTCCATGTTTATGATGGAAGCAGATGGTTTAATACACTATGCAAATCAGATCTTCTGCTCATACAGAACCACAGGACCACAGAAGGATGAGGCTGGATGGTACCTCTGGAGACTGTCTAGTCCAACAACCTTGCTCATGCTGGGTCAGCTCGAGCAGGTTGCCCTGTTCAGGTACTCTTTGTAATTTCAACAAGTCCCTAACCCCATCTTAAACCAATACAAATACGCTTTTTCTTGACAAATTAAGAGATCTTAGCACAGGACACTCATCACTTGCTATCTCTACCTGAGATTCAGCCATGGAAGGTTTGATGGCTGATCACCGAAATCCTTCCTGACCTCTATGGGACTTCTCCTTCCTTTCACAAAATCTCTTACATACTTGGTGTCCAGGAGTACTGCAGAACCGAGCTCCCTCTGTAATGGTAATCGCCCTTGTCACTACATACCACAGGAAGACAATGTGATCCTCGACTGTTACTGGTGCCAGCCTTCCTTAAGCATAGGAAGCTGAGCCTTAGCATCCACAAGTTCTCAGCCAGGAGGAAGAACAATATTTCTACTGGGACAAACTGTGTTCATATCTTACTGTTTTTTCAAAATCTCTCAGCTTCTCTTTGTGAGGTAAAATAAGAGGCTCACATTGACTTACAACTTTCATAGTAACTACTGAGTTAAAAAAAAAAAGTGCATTAACTCTCTTGTAAGCAGATTAGGGAGACGAACACATTGCTAACACTCTAAGAAACTGTTGTTTACCATTGGTAAGAAGCCAAGCATTCTCAGTCAGAAGTACATTTACCCAGACCACTTTTTCCACTAAACAAGAAGTGATACACACCATTAGCTTTCATTTCAATTATTTGGCAAACTGAAACCTTCCTTTAAAATGCACTTGCTCAGGAAGTTCCTGGCAGGAGAACTGCAGCACTGTATACATACTTGTGTCCATAAAAAAGGAGTAACTGAAACTAACAGAGCTGATGGATAGGTTGTACTATTTCTGCCCAAGAGAATACTGTACCACTGTATTGCTCCACGTAACCAACACAGCATATATGTGCTGGCCATCAATGAAGTGAAAAATCACTACAGGTCCTTCCACCACAAGCAATCTAATCTTTCGTAATCACAGATCTGGCTTCTATTCCCAGCATGTTGGGCCACATAACTAGGCCAAAAATCTGCAGCCAGATTTGAGATGCCATGGGTTTTTCAAGTCTTTTCAAAGCTGGCAGTCAGCTGCTCCTTGCTATACAGATGGGAACAATTGGACAAATACCGGAGAGTTAATGTATGTCTGTGTTTGAGACTCAGGTACATCTGAAGCTTGAAGGTGCTCAGATCCAAAGCAATGACTTTATTTGCAAGTGAACTCTTAGCCTGGCATTTGTGAAGATCTGATTGATCGAATAAGTTGCACACACTCAGTCACTTTTTGCTAGATACAAGTTCTGAATTACTGACATCACTTTTCCATGCATTACAGATGTAAGCATGAACAGTGTTGCCACTGGCCCAGACAGAAAGAAAGAGGCTTCAATCCCTTTACCAACAAGTCATCCTCCTTCCACTAGGAACCTTGTTTTCAAAATTTCTGATGGGAATCAGGCAAGGAAAGTTCTGCATCCTTCCCCATTCCTAAATTATTAATACCCTTAGGCAAGGTATTGAAAGTGTTGTCCTTCCCATCCATCTGGTATGCAAAAGCTGCATTACATTGCCACAGCTACCACCTCCTCAATGCTTTGCTGCCAGCTATACCTTGAAAACTAGGGTAAATTTGGCCGCAACTGTGGTCCCAGCACAGTATTCACTAGGGGTGGGGATGGAGGGAAAGGGCTGAGGAGTTCTGCTTTTTCCATGGTCATCCATTTTTTCCTGCACTTCTCATTACAGCAAGAAAGATATCGAGAGCTTTAATCACTACATCTTAAAACACACAAGTTAGTACTTTTCTGTACTTCCAGACAGTAGATTAGTGCAGCCTGGCTGCCAAACATGATTAATAACTCTGCAAGGGCCTTTGTACTGTATGCGCTATTTGCCAAAAATGGCAGAAATCAGAAAAGAGGAGGGTGTACTGCAATGACAGTTATTTCAGATCCAGTTGACTGGTGTGTGTGTGTGTGTATGTGTGTGACTAAAGAAATAAGAATTACATGAAGAAAACTCGATGATATAAGCTCTCCTCCAGTTCCCACCTCCCCAGCCCCTATCACCCCTTCTTCTTTAAAGTGTTGGTTGGCACTCCTGAGATTAATTTCATGGCTATAAAATAAACACTTCCAAAAATAGTAAGAGGAAACGGTAATCTTGCAAAGTGGAGTATATTTTCCAGAAACCAGAAGCCCTGCCTGCTTGAAACACTTATTGCTCTGCACTGCAAGGAACAAGAAGATAAATGACTTTCTGTATCAGCAAAGACCAAACACACTGCTGTTCTGGTGCAGAGTCTCAGGCTTTGGTGTATGTGAAAATGAGGTGAGTAACACAGGACTGGAGGGGCTTGGGCAAACCCCAGCACAGATGGCAAACCCAAGCCTACCAAACGCAAGTTCTGCTCGATGAACAGGTTGGCTATTGCAAGACTAATCCATTCTTCACTAGAAGTGGTCTCAGAGCTACACATGTTCCCATCAGCATCAGCAACAACTTCACCAGAAGCATCTCCAAGAAGCACGCCCTCATCCCCCACCACATCTGACCATTTAAACTCTGCCCCTCTCAGTAAGCATGATCCTAGCACTGCCTGTCACCCCCGACATGAGTTTATTATGTCTAATGTGGGAAAAGGACTTAGTGTGTGATGCCAGTCACTCCATTCTCCAAGCTATCCAGCAACAAGGCAGCTACCACTGTGGCAAATGTGAAGGGTGGTATTGAAGTAGGTATGGTGACACTCCTTGGGAGAAGTGCAGCTTCCCAACACCCTGAAGCCAGCTGCAGCAGCCACTATCCATCACACAATTACTTCACTCAGAATAAAGGAAGTAAAAAAATAAAAAAAAAAAAGAAAATGAAAAGGAGAAAAAAAGGAGAGAAAAAAAAAAAAAGGGGGAAGCGCTCCTCCAGGCTGTGATTTCTATCACAGAATCAGAATCACACAATCACAGAA
>VXAA01005072.1:0-10634 GCA_013399115.1 Anseranas semipalmata
CCTAAATGATTCTGTAATTCTGTTATAAATCCAGTATAAAAATAGGAACATTGTCCTATTATCTTTCAGAGAAACAAGCCTTGCAATTAGAATTTTTTAGATATTTTCTAAAGTCTAATTTTCAGGTTGCTTAATTGTCGTGGAAGGAATTATACACTTCACTTGTAGGAGAGAAGCATCAATATATTTATTGATGAAAGCAGTGATTTAGCAGGGCTTAATTGTGAATAAGACAGCAATTCAACAAAGTTCTAATGGTAAATGCAACATTAACAAGATTCGTGATGGCAAGGTCACTTGATTATTTACTGCATAGAGGATAGGGTCAGACTAAAAGCATCAGGGAGACTCTCATGTTGAGTCATGAGGTTCAGAATGGAGTCCCTTTTGCTGTCCAAACTCTGAGGAGTCTAGATACTATCGGGTCCTATCCCATTCCCAGACTTAATGGTTTATGCCTAAGGACTATATGCATAATCAATCCACTTAGCTAAGATTAAAAAGTTTCAGCATGCTTAGCAAATTACTTGCAAAGTTTCAACAAGCTAGTTATTAGTCACTGAATATCTGTCACAGGTAAGGAATCTCTCGAATTCGAGGAGTAACCTTGAGAAGTATCCCTGCTCAAGGGGAAGATCCTGGCATGCAGCCCGTTGAAGTAAAGGAGAGAGAGCTCAACAGGCTCTGGGCTGTCCCCTATTTATATGGTAAGATAATTGACTACTAGTCAGATTTGCATACCAGCCATATTTGGTTGATGCGTGCTCCGTTAGCCCTTGGATCTGTCTTCCCCAAATCCACCTCAAACCCAGTTTCACTATCACAACCAGCTGCATTCATCGTGGTCATCACTGATGGTTAGCATCCAAGCAGGATTACGGGTGAAGGGGCAGGCTGGGGGGGAGGGGCAGGGGGAATTCACCGCCACATCAGTGTATGCATGTTTTTTTAGTTCTGTTTATGAGCATTTGTGATCTCCATCCTACATTTGTGGCCACTGTGAATATACAAAAATCCACCCACTGACTCAGTTAAAGGTGAGAGCCTCTAGGATGATCATGAACGAATTTTCTAGAGGTCCAAAGAACAGATATTCAGTAGTACTGAAATGGAAATGGGCATTAATCCAGTAAAGCAGTAAAGCCCACAGTAATGTTTAATTACAGAGTACATTCCACTACAGTTAATGTAACTATGTATATAACATAAATAAAATATATGCTTAAGTGCTGGATCATAAGCATAAACAGAAAAAGTATCACTTTCAATATCTTACACTAACCTTGTGGCACCACTTTTTCAGTTGCCTCATGGTAATTAAAAGTGTTATACGTTGTCACGAAAAACAGATTTTCCATAGGCAAGTCTTTTAAGTCTGCCCTCTGTATAAGAGGTGTTGCATTTGCATATACCCATTGCAATGTGAGAGAAAAAATTACATTCTTATGACCCTGAAAAAGGCAAATAAAAAGGATGTAAAAGTTTAGTTGGGATCACCTCCAGTTATAAAGATTATCCTTTTCAACGCTTTCAAATGAATTGGAACCATGTTCTAAATCATTCTGTCATCCCTGTGGTATTCATACAGGCTTAGCTACCCAAGGTGCCTTTTTCATTAATGCTTTCAAATTTCCCTTTGATTTGAGGAGCAACACAAATATTTCCTCATTATTCACTTTTCTTTCCATTCTTTAGATGTTGGAAAGCCTATTCCTGTCTTAAGTATCTTTGAAGAGAGATTCTCTTCAGCATCAGAAATGAACAGCCTAGAAACACCAGAAAGCTTTGACAAACTAAGAAAAATTTCCTTTCTACTATCTATTTGATAAGAGTTTCCTGCAACTTCTATGTGTTTTGCTTTTTATGTCCTACTGTGTGAACATTATTCCCTCTGGTTAAAAGTAACATCGTGTTCACTTGGCTCACCACTCTCTCATGTCACGTGTGGCTTTTGCTATCATCCAAATCCAGAAATGAACAAGCCCTGCTGCCAGCTTGTGAAAGCGTCTGCTCACTGCTCTTGAGCAAAGACTATGAACACCATCTTGAAATTATAGAGCACTTGAGCCTGAGTGAGAAAAAAGCAGAACACTGAAGCATTGTCTTTACACATATGAATAGTCCCAATGACTTGAGGAGTTTTGGTAGTTTGTGTAACTGTTCCCAGTTTCACTGCTTCTTCAATCAGAAGGGTTAGATCTTCTGACTTATCACATATCACAAAGCCAATGCATGAAATATCAGGTCTTGAGTGAAGAATCCTCCTTTACATCCTTTTAGTTCAACAGTTAAAAGAAGTAGACCTCACTTCCAGTCTAAACATATATTGTTTAGACTTCACCCTCTAGAGCTCCCCATGCCATTTCTTGATATACTAGAAAGCCATGAATCATTCTGATCATGTCACTGATTTTTTTTTTTTTTTAGATAAATAGACAAGAACTTAACACTTTCCAGAATTCAAATCTTTCTGTAACTCCTCATCACGTGCACACCAATACTGATGCTACGTTTCAGTTACAGATACAGCATGATGGAATCACAGAAGTGGGACTCCATATAAATAAGCTTTTAAGCACATGCCTGAAAGGTTTTTAAAGAAGTATTGAACCAATAAATGAGGACTGTAATGTCCCAAGATGTTTTTTTCTCTATTGTGATAATTTAAACTCTGTTCTGACAAGATCTATGAAAACCAAACTAAAATATATAACTATATAATAAATAAAATTTATAACTGTAAATGAAAAGAACATGATACCAAAAGGGCATCAAGAAAATACCCCTGTATGCTCATTTTCTCTAACATTTCAAAACCTGATTTTTGAACAGTTCTAGATAATACATATCTGCAAGTCATTCAGATGAAAATACAAACTCGTGTGCTTGTAGACTGTTAGATGTGGCTTACATAAATAACCAAGGAGTTAAAAAGTGGTTTGCAAAGTGAATTCATTGTTTATGTGAGAATGAATGTTCCCAAATACTTCTCTGCAATATTTGCCCAGCCCTAGACATTACTGCCCAATTTTGATACAGCAGTAGATTGCAGGTGCATTGTTATTCTGTCCATCTCTTAAATTTTTAAGTTATGCAGTTTTTCTTCTTTGCTTTGTCACAAAGAAGTATTTGATTACGTCATATAACCTGAAGAAAGAATTGCTTTGTTCTATTTTATATATTGGATAAGACAGTAACTCCTCAATTACACTGTTACAGATGTCCCAGATGGATTTTTTTTTCTTCCCACTTCTACCTTTTAATCAACAATTCTTTTAGAGAGTTTGTTTGTCTCTCACTTGCCACTGCAATGGAATGAGCCATCAAAACAACCTTTATCAGGCTCACTTTTGGGTTTGTTTTATTTTTACTTATTCAAGTATCTTGTTATTTTAATATACAGCTTAGTGTTTTAAGCGTCAGGCAGTTTCTTTGTATAGTCATAACGAATAGGGATAGCTCAAAAATGCTAACAGCATTTAGGGTAAATTTGAGTTTTACAACAAGAGGTTGGATAATATCACTTATTTTGAGCAAGTTGTGAGATTTCTTTCACATCAGCTTCTCACCACAAAGCTGGTTAGTGGGTACAGCAATCACAAATTTTTCAACCACATTTTTTTCTGTTAATCCTTATGAATTCTATATATTACCCTCCTTCAACTTCTCAGTTGCTATGCAGGCATCTAGTTTCTACTAGAGTTGGCCCTGACATACTTTCCTCCCAAACACAAAGTAGGTATATTTATTGAATATTCCAACTTTTTTTAATATTATTACTGGCATATTTCCATTCAATGCTATATTATACTGGTATTATATTATACTAGTACTACTGTGAAAATTATTTGTTCTTAACCAGTTTATTTTTCTTTCCCTTATCTTTTTTTTCTGTAATCTAGTTCTTTTCTGTTATATTCAATACTATAATTTTGCTTTTTGCCTTGTTTTGTTATGAATTTTCTTCCATTTCTACTCTTAACCAGTATGTTTTTTAAAAAGTGAGGGTTTCTCAACTTTTCCCTTTATATAGTACAATAGGTTGAATTGGATTCCTAAATGTCATTTACATTTTTCTCTTCAGTACCTTTTCTCCACATTATTTAGGTCATAATCATTTACATGTTTGTATATGTATATATCAATCAATCAAGTTTGTATACTGTTGTTTGCGCATCACAAATTTAATATAATCACCAAAATTTTGCTCCTAAACAATACTTATTTTTCATCTGTAATCAGTTCTTTTTCATAATGAAATCATACCTAATATAAAATTTTCCTACACTTGGTGTAGCCTCTTTTGAGCAACAAAGATTTCATCTATAAATGTTTTTACATTCTAGCAATATTTTGTTAGTAGTAAACTTTCCGGCAAGCCTCTCAGATTAAAGACCCCTATGATTTTTGTGTTTTATTTTGCTTTTATCTAAACTTAACATGTATGTCCTTAGAGAGCCAATCATCTTCTTTCAGCCTCACTCAGAAAGAGGTGTTTTTCATAAAATGTCACTTGACTTTGTTTTCATCCACTTACATAGATCATTACCATTGATGCTAGCATTCAAGTCATGTGAATCACACCATCAAGTTTCATTAAGGTCAGATTTGTCAAATATGTACTCATAAATGAGTAATTTCTCTTTTTCATTACTCAGTCTTTGGATTACAGTCACCCCAAGAATTCCACTGATGAATATGTTTCCAGTTCATATAATCTTTGTATCAAAATTTTGAATTAAATCTTTCATTGTTCACTTTTGCATTTTGTTTCACTGTCTTTCATCTCAATAAAACACTTTAATATGAAACCATAGCTGGTTAAAAAAAGGGCCCTTGGCAGTAATACTGTGCCATTCATTTTTGATCCAGTTTTAAAAAGATTTTGTACAGTCTTCCTATGTGTTAATGGACTTCTAACCGGGCTTGCCCGGTACTCTGAGACCAGACTTCCCCCTTTCTCTCTGTTGCCCTGAAGTCATATGTCATTTCAAGACAGTTATATTAATCTTTATTTTTTATTTTTTATTTCATTTTATTTTTTTTTTTGGTATGATGCCTACACAACTCAATACTAAAAGTGTAAAAAGCGTTGTTTCCTACTTCTCCTACCACACCAGCATCAGAAACTGTGCTAAGGAGGTGCAAGTAGATTCTTAAAACCATATTTTCTTCAGTCTATATTGTCCCAGAGTACATTTCCTTGCTTTCATATTTAGTTTGAAGTGTGAAGTTTACCCTTTTCATACTGTAGCCTATACATTCATTTTCACAGGCCAAATCAGCCTGTTAGCAGCCTATTTTTACCTTTCTGGATTGATCCAACCAAATAGACACTTGCTTAGCAGTTGCACTCTATCCTAGAAAGTTTGTGAAATCAGAATGACAGTTTTCACCCAGAGCAGAAAATAATTCAATGAACCAATTAAATCATCCTGAACACAGATATTCATTTGAATCCCTCTCAAGGCATGGAGAATACTCCTGATGCAATATTTCCATTTTAAAATTCAAGTGCAAATGTCTTTGGTGGTAGAATATTTCTAATGCTCTTTCCCTTGTAGCAGAAGTAGTCTGTAAAGGAAAGATTTGACATTGTGACCTGCTGGGAGAAATAGGGTTTAGATT
This sequence comes from Anseranas semipalmata, assembly GCA_013399115.1. NCBI lineage: Eukaryota > Metazoa > Chordata > Aves > Anseriformes > Anseranatidae > Anseranas > Anseranas semipalmata. Next base: position 5,629 of record VXAA01005072.1, read on the forward strand.
TCTAATTCATTAACTTTTACTTTTGTTTTATCAAAATTGTCCAATGAATGTCTCTTCTAAATAGAAATACTGCCTCTTAAGTATTCTTCCACCACGTTTTGGAAACAATTTCTGAAAGAAAGAAAAACATGCAAAGCTGTAAAAAAATGAAAACTAACTGAAGAGATTTTAAGATATAGATGATGTGTACATTAGATCCTGAGGTTGCAGTACCTTGGATCAGAATAGAAAATGGTGTCCAGGAGCACAGAATACTGCTAGCCTTGACAGAGAAGACAGGCACATCTCATGATGCCTGCAAAAGAAACATGGATTTGCAATAGCCCATAGTGAACAAATCATAATACACAAAAAGAGAAGTCATTGCTCTTCTTACTGCTAAGCATAGTACCAACAGTCATGCCAGGCCTCGATCCAGCAAGATTCTTCCAAATTTTGATTATTTTAAACATGTACATTGTTTATCTGGTGCCATCTCTGACAACTTTTTATTTTTTTTTATTATTATTATTACTATTATTATTATGTTGGAGGAGATAATTGTGTGAGCTTAATTGGATTTCTGTGGCTAAAGAGAAATTTCATATCATGGTGAAAAAAGTTTGCCTTCGCATACCACATCTGTCAGCTGCTCTCATTTGGAGTTCTTATAAGGTGAAATAGAACAAGCTCTTCCCATCAGTGAGTGGCAGTAAGGTTATGTGACAGGTTGTCAGAGATGACAGGATCCTAGTTCTTCATAAGACAAAAATAGAGAAGTGTCCCTCTTCATCAAATTAATAGGAAATTCCTACTGTCCTATTCCTAACAGAATTGTATTTATTCTGCAAAGATAGGGAAATTTAAGGCACCTCTGGAGAGGAAATCAGAGAAGCTTACTATAAGTATCCATCATCAATAAAGAACTATACTGTCTTCATATGCTCTCTCTCTTAAACAAAAACACACACAAATTACCACTGAATTCCCAAGGCTTCTAGACAGCTGGATTGTAATAACTGAAATTCACATCCAATCAATGCAAATGTTATTAGGCTCTGTGTTCCTTTCTGTCTGTTCCAGCTGACTGGATTGTTGAGTTAGTGCAGAGAAAAACAATGCACTTTGTTTTGCTTTCAAGGACCACGGACAGAGTCATTAAAACAATTCCTAAGGAGAAGAAAAATAAATAAAATTGACATTAACGTTAATCTTGGGGGGAAAAAAAAAAAAAAAGAAAAAGAAAAACCACCTGACCACACACACACACACACACACACACACAAAATAAGATACATCAAATTAATTTGGCCAGAGGCACTGGCTACATGTATTTTTAAAAATCATTAGGGCTAGTTCCTGGCCGATTTAAAAATCACAGAGATAGGAAAAGTGAGAAAATAAAATGTATTTGTGAGTGATGGAATATGGAAGAGAAACTATATCTGTTTGCTGGAGAATGAATCTACTACGGAACCAAGCCTCCCATTTGGGGACCAAATGTAATGGGAAGATAAAGAATGGCAATTTCAACTCTTCCGTGGATGGGGGTGGAAAAACAAAGACTTACAGGACTGAAGGAGAAAACAATTATGCTGTGTGCAAAGCAAGGAAATAACAGGAGAGGTTTGTATCAGACTGTCCATGATTTCATCTTATCTTAATACAAGGACCCAGCACAAATGCAGGTTCAAATATCATTTCAGATTTCAAATCTGTCATTTGTCCACCTGGTTTATTTGATTCTATAATGTTCTATGAAATTTCCTTATTAACCTTGCTGAAGAATAATTTACTATTGTTCCTTACTTAGTAGCATCACTACTACTAGTATATCTAGTTTTAGAAAAATAAAGACACTATAACTGTTTCTATCCTTTTGGGATCCTAATGGCACAGCTGTCATGAGGAAATAGAAAAAAATGCCATTTACAACTAAAATGAGAGACATAGACAATCACTGAAATTATTTTTTAAATGGTACCTTTCTCTTCCAGTAACTTAATAGCCAAGATCATACTGGGGATAATCTGAGGTTTGAAGACAATTTTCCACTGAATAAAAAGATAAGAATGAAATATTGCATATGGCTAGATAGTAAAAACGTCTGTGGAAACAAATTATCTACCGATAATCCAATTACCTGTTGCTTGCAGAACTTCAGTCTGTTAATTATCTCCATTCATTCTGAATCATTCTCTGTTACTGAGATTCATTAAAGGTCCATTCAGGTCTCTCAAACTATTTAACATCTCTCATGTCCAAAAAAGTACAGCATCATCAAGCTTTCAAACCTCAAAGGTAGGTCTATGTCCTTGGATATATTTATGTATTTCACATTGTAGTCAAATAATATGTAATACAATAACTGACCATGATGTTTTTTTTTTTTTCTGTTTTATCTCTACTTAAAGTTTTCTTTATGTACATTTATGATTTCTAATATCAGCCAGAGATAAGCAGCAGTTTAATACCTGTTTATCTGAATACCCGGAAATTCAAATCTAGTATCTACATACAATCAGACCTTTTTGTTTTTATTATATTGGTCCCTCATCATGACTCAGTATGTTTTGAGAGTAGCTCTGTTTTCGTGAAATATTTTTTGAGAATGTGTATCCATGTAACTAATTAAACACTTAGATTTGAGTAGGGGCATTGTGATAGATACTCAGCGTGGGAACTGGACTCCTAAGAATGCAATCACCACTGAGAGTTAAACACTGTAAAATTTATCTATCTTGATATTCAGAGAAGCATTAGGATCTTTACTACAATATAATAATTATGGGCAACAATTAGTTGCAAAGAAATGTAACCTCCAAAATAGCAAACTTTGTAGAGTAGCTTTGTAGGAATAGAATAGAATAGAATAGAATAGAATAGAATAGAATAGAATAGAATAGAATAGAATAGTTCAGTTGGAAGAGACCTCCATCTAGTCCAGCTGCCTGATCGCGTCAGTGCTAACAAAAAGCATGTTACTGAGGGCGCTGTCCAAATGCCTCTTGAACACTGACAGGCATGGGGCATCAACCCCCTCGCTAGGAAGCCTGTTCCAGTGTTAGCCCACCCTCATGGTAAAGACTTTTTTTTATATCTAGTCTGAACCTCCTCTTGCACAGCTTTGTGCTATTCCCATGCCATTGGTTACCAGTGAGCAGAGACCGGCACCTCCCTCTATGCTTCCCCTCCTCAGGAAGAGAGCAACGAGGTCACCTCTCAGGCTCCTGTCCTCTAGACTGGACAACCCATGTGTCCTTATATCTAGTCTGAACCTCCTCTTGCACAGCTTTGTGCTATTCCCATGCCATTGGTTACCAGTGAGCAGAGACCGGCACCTCCCTCTATGCTTCCCCTCCTCAGGAAGAGAGCAACGAGGTCACCTCTCAGGCTCCTGTCCTCTAGACTGGACAACCCATGTGTCCTCAACCTCTCCTCATAAGGCATGCCTGCCAGCCCTTTACCAGCTTTGTTGCCCTCCTCCTGATGTTTTCAAGGACCTTAACATCCTTTTTATATTGTGGAGACCAGAACTGCATGCAATATCCAAGGTGAGGCTGCACCAGCACTAAATACAGCAGGAGAATCACCTCTTTTGATCAGCTGGCTATGCTGCGTTTAATGCACCCCAAAATGCAGTTTTCCCTCTTGATTGCCAGGGCATGCTGCTGGCTCGTGCTGAGCCTGGTGCCAACCGGCACTCCTAGATCCCTTTCTGCTGAGCTGCTCTCCAGCTACTCATCTCCCAGCCTGTGCCTGTGTCCGGTATTGCTGCATCCCAGGTGCAGCACTTGACATTTTCCTTTGCTGAACTTCATGCCGTTGCTAATTGTGCAGTGCTCCAATGTATCTAGATCCCTCTGCAAAGCCTCCCCTCTTTGCAAGGAGTCAACAGTACCTCCCAGTTTAGCATCATCAGCAAACTTTGCTGAAAGACAAAACATTTAGCATTACTACCAGACCACCAATTGCATTTGTAGCTTTAAGACTTGAGACAAAACCCAACTATAATCACAACTAAAAGAACAACATACCTCCTCTTCTGCCCAATACTCCTTTACTTACAAATTGAAGACTTTTTATCTGTAACATTTGGAATATATAATGAAAACACGTGCTTCCAGTAGCAGTTTTTACATCATTACAGAATCAATCTCCTTTAGTGCAGAAAGCTATTGATTATCTCTTTGACACTGATTTCCACTAGAAACTGAGAACACATCCAATCAAATATGTATGGACTCAGTCCTTCCTGCAACTGTGTCATGTAAAATGATGGAGAGTTATGAAAAGAATTTAACTACCCTGGAGGTATATTCACATTGCATAGACAGCCACAAAGATGCCTTTCTAGGACTCTCTTGTTACTATAAGTTAGGAGGCAGAGTTTACATTTTTCACTCACACTATGATTCTACAGATATGATAATTGATCTCATTCCAGTGTTTGTGAATAACCTGTAGCACACCAAGGGTATCTTACAGCTTTGGTCACATAACAGGCAACTACAAGCTGTTAGTGTGACCTATGCAGAATAACCTCTTAGCGTTAGATGGGTTACTTAAAAAAGAAATTCTTTACGTGTAAGAAATACTTCCTTAGTATTGAGGAACTACTTATACTAAGATGAAGAAGTGCTTAGTGGGGCTAATGCATTATATTGATATGAGAACAACCTTCTAAACTTAGCCCCTTGAAAAGGATGTAATTTCCAATAGCTGATCAAATCAAATCTATTTCAAGATATATTAGTCAGCCTTCTTGGAAGCCTATAATTAGTCAGCCATTAGTTGGGTCATCATTTTCATATGCAAAATCTGATGCTAAATAGTTTGCATTTCTCACATTCGCTTTTATTCTAAGTCATGCTAAGGAACAGGAAATGAAATAAAGCAGTGTATGTGAAAGAAAAGGGCCATTGAGGCTTCAGCTCATTATTTTCAATGCCAAGAGAAGAAAGAGAGAAAGAGAGAGAGAAAGAGAGAGAGAAAGAGAGAGAGAAAGAGAGAGAGAAAGAGAGAGA
>VXAA01005072.1:15810-43095 GCA_013399115.1 Anseranas semipalmata
CGGGGGGGGGAGAGAGAACATTTTAGATTCAAAGATATGTGGGCTTTTCTTTTTGCAGCATTACTTACCACCTCCCATTTTATGTAAAAACTGCCTAAAAGGATGAGACTGACAAAGGGTGAGATTTGACTAATCCCCACCCTGACTCCAAAAAAATGTTAACTCTCCATCCAGAACCATACAACATTGAGATACATCTTACATGGAGAAATAATTGATTTGATGTAGCAGTAGTAGAAAAAAAAAAAAATAAACAGATGAGAGAATGTAAAGGTGGTAGCTTTTTAAATCTCAGCTCACGACTAAAGTTTGCTAAAGTTCCTTAGAATGGCCATATTTTATTTCTCACTTTTGCACATTTTGAAAACACCATAGAAATTTTCCACTGTCTGTCTATTTCTGTGCAAGAGAGACCCAGATACAGGGGATACTGAAAACCAGGACAGAGGTGTTCTGACAAAGCTGCTTCAGGAGTACAGGAATATTACTTTAGAAATTACTCCAAGCCAAGATCAAAATGTTATGTTGAAATAGAGAGAGCTACAGATAAGAATTACTACTGCTTGTGATATACAGGAGAGGTGAAGGAGTGTGAGTCCTGACATTGCAAATACATGAAGGGTTAGGACTGCAGTGAATCACAGTAACAGCTGAAGGATCCTCTCTCACAATCTTCTGCTGCAAAGGCATTTCCAGGACTGAACTGTCACGGTTGAAATATACCTTTTTAGAAGTAGACACCATTGTGGGTTAAAATTTTGCTGGTTGCTCAATTAGCTCCAAATCTTTCACTTAAGGAAACAGAGGGCGTAGGCTTATTTTCTTGTTAAGAGTTATTTTGCCCTATATAGTAGAGATTTATTCATACTGGCTGCAAATGCTAGAGGCATTTTTGGCTCTACAATGCAGCAATGCAGCTGACCAATGAAAGTTTTTAAAGCTAGTGATATACCTATTTTTGTCAAGAGAAAACAACAACAACAACAACAACAACAAAAAGTGTTACTGTTGCATGCAGTTAGCCGAATTTATTTTATTTTCAGTGTCCTAAACTCAAGTTGGTATCAATTTTATATTCGCTTGGCACGCTTCCTTATGAAGCAGTTAGTTAGCAAGTAGTTCAATCATCAGAGAAGCAAGAAGTCCCAAAGGTCATTTTCCAAAGTGAATGTTTTAGGATGTGCATACCCATTGGCCTATGAGTTGCTCTGTTCATTGTCATGAAAAACATCTTAAACATCTAGTGTTTGAGGGAGGTCCACAGAACAGGAAAATTCTGATATACTGAGACTTGACTCAATTTGTAGCCCCTTCACACTCTACAGCCAGCATAAATAAACACAACCTTCAGTATCTGAGAGTAACCAGAGTAAAAACAACCACCGAGGAAGAGAAGCATCATTGTAAGCTAGGATAGGTCTCTATACAGATCTCCAGCAGTACTGAAACTGTATATGAAACCTTAATACGAATACCTGCTTTATACATATGCACTTCTGTTCAAGAAAGTCCTGACAAGTGAAAGGAAGGTGAAGGACTAAGGTGCATCAGCAATCAGTCTCAAAGGTGCAGAAATAATATTTCAAGGAGTGTTTCAAGCCAACAAAATCCAATGTTAAAAGAGAAATTGAATACAACAAAGAGCTAAGGTATGCCACAAGATGTAGAAATAATACTTCCAGAAAATACTAAATACTTAAGAAAGCTTTAAATACTTTCAGAAGCCAGGGATAAAGCAATGTACAAAACACTACAGCTCATGTCAGGAAATAAGATACAAGTGCATGTGAGCAATTTTCATTAGAATGAACAGTGTTGCCTTTCTCCTACAAGACTTGGAGCACTAGTTGCTTGCTGTACATCAACTTGTTGCAATACTGGCAGTGAGGCTTCTCCTATCAAGCCCCGTCAGCATTCATTACTTATGGTAATGAGAGATTTAGTTCTTTCACTGTTCTTCATTTCAAATGTATAAGAATTGATACGTTTCTTTCTGTAAAGCAACTGTAATTTTCAGCCCAGCTTGAAATATTTTCTTGTTCAACAGAAACAGATGATTTTTTTTTTTTTCTTGCAGGTGCTCTACAAATAGAAATGTAATTACAGGTAAAAGGTATTTTAGGAACATTGTCAGACATACCTGCCAGTCCTACTAATAGTTATCACTAGTGGTAGTGTAGAGATGTTGGAAGATTCCAGGGAGCCCTATCCCAGAAATGCAAGTGAATGCACTTTCAGACATTTTGTTAAAATATACCCACCTTTTTAGCAAATGCATGTTAGGAGGGATTTTCTAGTATTATCTCCTACAAGGCAGGTAGAGACAGCATGCTCTTTTGTATCTTATATACACTGCAAGGGGTGACACAGTATGTCCTTACTGGAATAGGGAAACTAATTATTCCATATGGTTCATAATGAGATACCCAAGACCATAGAAATTAAAGGACTTTGGAAAGAAGAAAAAGAACTTGAACATAACAACATTAGTTGCATGAATTTCAACAATTAAATTCAAGACAATTTGGCACTCTACAGTAAAGTTGTCCTTCTAAACTAAATATGCTTGAGGTTGGAACACATTTATAAGCAGAAGGGAGTTATGGGAATCTGGAGGTGTCAGTTCAATGCTATGAACAGAGAACTTGATTCTGCAGAATTGTCAATCTGGCCTTTTCACAGAACATTAAATTAATTAAATAACAAGACAAAAGCATTTCTGTGCCTGAATTACTGCATTTTTTCCTGAAAGTGATAGACTATAACTATGCTCACATATGTAAGAGTCTCCTATAAAAAGCAAAATCTATTAATCAGTTAATCAGGCCACACTTTAATAGAACATTTAATGCTGTGAATCCAAGGATGCTTTACCAAAAGGCAAATTAGAAACTCAATTAATTATAAATTATTCTAATAAATGGCTTGTAAACTTGGATTTAAGGGGACTATACACTTGCGGACGTAGCAAATTAACATGGGTATGGGAACCCCAAAGCTAGGATGTACTGCAGCTGGAAACATTACAAATAGATGAGACTAAAGATTGCTTTAATCTGAATCAAGAAAATAAATTGAAAGCTACAGAATTTTTGAAGATCCTACACAGAAATCTAACCATGCAGGTCAAAAAGCAAGAAATAAGTGTAATATACTAACCATGCAAGCTTTCCTGCATTTTCCATTCCAGCTACCTAATAATTCTGGCATATTAGCATACTCAAAATGTGAAGTTGCTGCAGTACCACATGACTGTGTAGGACCACTGCAGAGGTTTTAATGGTGCCTACAGAATTAGTAATACTTTTTTTTAAAAAAGTAAACATATTGTATTGTCTTTACTGTGGATTCAAAGAATCATTTTTAGGCTTTTTATTGCTTAAGCACTATGGCTTACCAGAGCCTTTGTTCAATTACCTATATGAAGGGAAAAGAAAGTTTGTAAACTGCAGTCTCCCTAATTCCTTCAACTACTCAGAGATCTGTACAATCAAGGCAATAAAATGTCATACAATATCATTGCTTATATGAGAATTGAGAGAATTTTACTTTGGATGGTAGTTGAGCATCATCAACTTTCTGTGTTTCGGTTATGTTGCCTCTCCTGGCAGCAGACAGTTTCACTCCCGTTGGCCCTGCTTCTACCCCTTTATGACTCCTCACCCTTTACAAGAGAGTGATCACTTACAAACGGCTCTGACACCTTCCCATTGTTCTCTACCTTGTCTTATGAGCCAGTGAAAGCCTCCCCAGGCACTTGGCCAGACTTTCAGAAAACAGAAAAGAATGGCTCATTCTTTTGAAGTAATGCTGTCTTTGATGAGAAAACATGTAGATTGCTGAACCAAGAGAGGTGAGTGGAAACAAACAACTCAATATTTAGCTGGATGTCCAGGCATAGAGCCCTCAGTGAATACTTCTTACATAAACGGTTTTCAACTGGAAAAGTCTTACAACAGTTAATATGAAAAACTCAGCCTGACATCTTTGCAGACTCTAGTGAAAAAAAATATACCATCCAAAAATTGTTTCATTGCTTCTGGAGAATATTTTCCCCAAAATAAATTTTTTTTCTGTCCACATAGTTGTAAAGCATTGTATACTTCTGTGCTTAATAGAAAGATTTAAAATAATTACAAAAGTAATTGTTTTATTGTAGCAATACTAAAAGTCTGCTACATCTGGGTTGTGTGTGGAATATATTTACCCTCTTTAATTGTATTCATCTGATTATTTTTTTTTTTTTTTGGTTCATCGAGTACCTTACCAAAGGTACTTAAATTGCATTTTCTTCATTCTTTGGATTTTCATCAGCAAAATTGCCCTTGGAACACGAAGTGGAAAAATCAAGTGGCTTCTGATCAGAAATCAGAAATGAGTAGCAGGCTTTGTTGAAACAAGCAGCAGTTGTAGAATTTGTGGTATATTGGTACCCGCCTGTGATAGAATTGTTGCACTGTGGGAACAATTCAAGGCCTCAAGGGTAAGAATTGAAAAGGCAAAAAGCTATAGAGTGTGGTAAGAAACCAGATGGTGAAATCAGAAAGCAAGTTACATTTGGAATTTATCTTACCTGGCTGGAAGAGGCTAAGGAAGAACCTGCCTAAGGAATCCTGAGAATTTCCATAGCCTCTTTTACAGAGCTATTAATAGTTTAATTTACACCACCACCCCAACCCCCGCAGCAGTGCTTTATTTTTTTTAATTGGAAAAAGGCACTGATGTTTTAAATTTATCACATTACTTTGTGGTCATCAAAGGTAGTATTGCATCTCTGGAGTCCTTTGCATAATATAAATGCCACGATTTTCCCAGACTGTTTTGCAGGAGCATACATGTACGTCAATTTCACATCTGAGGATATGAATGACATAAGGATGCATGATATGAAATGTAAACACGAGCCTGTTTTTTATGTAAATGTGAGTCTGGTCCCCAGATCTATAGTAAGAGTGGTCACCCACCATTCCATGGATTCAATCCTGGACCTAACTTTTACAGTAAGATCCAGACTATAACATATTACACATTAAAGCAAAGCACAAAAGCATTCAGCAGTACTGCACAAAACCAAGAACTAATCAAGCTTGCTCTCTGTAAGGCCAGTTCTGCCAAAGTTTCATCACCTAATAAACAGCTAACGAAGGTGTGGGCCTGCACCCAACCCAAATCCATAAACTCGTGGCACAAAAGTGATCATAGACTGAAAAAAAAACACATAAAAAATGGGGAGATTGTGCTTATTTGTTTCGCTATAGTTTATATTTTTATCTCGATACTTGTTTAATTATTAATACCACAAATTTCTCTTCTTCAACCCAATAATAGTAGATTTAAAAAAAAAAAAGAGAGAATCAGGATATGATAAAAATGCTCAGAAATTATGCACACCAATATTAATGCTTCTAGATAGAGGAACAGTTCAATCTTGCAAAGTATTTCTAGTAATTACAGTAATTTCTAGGATCCTTTTAACACTCATTGAAATCAGAATGCATTGGCAAAGTTAATGCATTGGCAAAAGAAAGGCTGAAAGTTTCTAAAACTATCCTGAATTATAACAAATAACTTAAAATTTTGGAAGGAATATTAAACTTCAGGATAATCTTTGATTTAGCTAATCTCCAGCTAATAAGATAGGAATGGATGTGAATGTCTTACAGCTTTATCTGAAACATTAGAACTGTATGTTATCGGATTTTTGATACTACATACACTCTCACAAATAAACCTTGGGTCTGATTCACCATGGAAAAAGAAAATCTTTGTTTTTATCTAAAATGAAAAAAGATTTTTACATTCACTTTCAAATTCTCTTCCACTATTATTTAGACTATACACAAACAAAATAGGAATAGAATGACTAGGTCTATTCTATAAAATATGTTTACTTTCTTTTCTATTGTTCTACTCTTCCAATACTTTGTGAGACACATATGCTTGATACAAACACAGAAAATGAAATGAGGTAAATTTAAATTAATAACACTTAACATAGCTTTTGGAAGGGAAAAGGATTAAAAAAAAAAAAAAAAAAAACAAACACAACAACACTAGAGAGACCAGATTATTGAAGCAAGAGAGATAGATTCAAGCTTGACTCTTCTTAATTAGTTTCTTTCTAATTCAGTGCAATCTACTTGGATTCTTTTCAAAGTTGAAACTAAAGATGCATCTAGTTATACACTTGCTTAGAAATAAGCATCTTGTGTTGTCTTCTGATGGGCAGTATTATTAAAGTTTTCGCTTAACTTTCTATAATAAGAAATGATTATTGATAGGTTACTTTCTGTATGCCTAATCATTTTGAAAGCACCTGAAATCCAGAGTTCTGAAATGTCTTTTTATCTCCTCTATAAATTCTGAAACAGGGAACTTAAAAATACTGATCACGTTAGAAAATTGCCTGCCCTGAAGAGCAACTTCTACATCAGTACTCTGTTGTAAAGCATGATATGGCCAATTTAAATTCTTTACATAATACAAGATTTTTACCATCAGGGTACAGTTAAAAAAAAAATTCATAACTATTAATTTATGTATAAGTGCCAAAATGATAGACAGATGCAAAAGGACACGTGCAAAATTGAAGGTGAATTTTTTTGACATTATTTTTAGTTGCCAAGTCACTTATTCTTAGTTACAAGTCACTTTCTGTGACTTTTGTTTTTGTTTGTATGTTTGTTTTTTAAGCAGAACATGAGAATAGAAGGGAGCTGCCAAAATACATTGATTGTGTTTTTCCATAGAAGATCTTGAAATCCTGAAAGAGAAGGTGATAATAAAATAAGGGAATTATTTAGCCTTGTCATGTCCTATGAATTTTTCTGTGTAGAAGTTTCGTCCTTTGTTTAGAGCTGCTGAGGTCACACAGCTGGAATAAATTGCAGAAGCAGGCACTGGACAGACTCAGTCACTCTTAGTTGGCTGACTGAGCTCTTGTCTGTGAATGAAGAATGAGTTTTCTTGATAAATTATATGATCTACTACTTTGAGGAGTAACATCAAAAGCACAGTTTCCACTGAATTTCTAGCCAGTTGTCATTATTATTTTAATATTAAAACCAGATAGTATTAGGCCTCTTGAAATAATTTGTTTTAATCTCCCACAACATTTTTCTTTTTTTCTTTTTTCTTTTTTTTTTTCAAAAAATCAAATTTAATAGTTCTAAACAAAATAGTATTAAACTATTGACTAGTACATTTACTATGATATTCTTTATTGCCTTATTTCTGGAAAGGTGGAAGTCACTTTTTTTCTTTTTCTATTAAAGGTACATTTTCCTTTTCTAGTATCAGACTAAGCATTGTCAGCTTACGGATTTATTTATAGCTTGCATCCCTGCATTTGGGAGTCATTGGAATTTGAATTCACACAGATATCTAATGGTGGCAAGGGGCAGCTTTTCCTTCATATTTCCCTCTATGAATGATATTAACTATTAACTAATGTCTCTGAACATTAGGCACTTTGGTGATGAATTAGAAACATGCATACAAATTTATGCTGACAGGATAAAAACATTTAGATAGATTTAGGAGGCTAAAGAAAGAGATTGCAGTCTTCTCCCTGTAAAAGTGAAGTTGCAAGCATCAGATAACTTCTTTTGGGCAAGAAGAGTCTCAGAAGGTGTTTCCCCACATCTGACTTTAAAATGAAGCACAGAGTAGAGCTGTGTAGTGGACACACAAGTAGATAGAAATAACGAAAAAACAAGCATCTCCAAAGGTCACTTCAAATAAATAAATTCTAAGTGTAGGTAACATACGATACTCGGTATACTCAAACTGCCTGTGATATCAAATTAATAGATAGCGATGATTAAAAACTCATCCTCGAAACCATCTACTGTGTGTTATTTCATTCATGGTAAGATCATTGCTCTAGAAAATAATGCAGAAAAAAATTTTTTTGGTCCCCAGATCTGCAGCAAAATAACAGGCATTTTGATTTTCTTACTTCTAGAACACTAATTATAAGCAAAGTAATCAAAGATTAGTAAAACATAGTCAGTAGGTACCTCCTTACTCAGAAACGACAGATAGCCTAAAGTATAATTCTGCATCATCATTGCTATCATTTCCTTTGTACGCTTCAAAAATTTTATTTCCTCTCATTCAGCTGTAGAGATTGTTCATCTTGTTTGTTACAGAAATTCAGAAAGCTAAGTGCTTGGCTTTAGGAAGTGCTTAAAACTACAAGGTTTAATACAAATGGAAATTATGACTATATTCTAGTAGTTATATTTGGAAATACAGAAACAAATTTCCTAGGTTCTGCCTTGTGTGTGATACATTCAAACCAGATAACTTTCCCTCAAGGCAAAAAATGGTACTTGCAATGAGTAGTGTCTACAATTCTGTGTAAATAATAATTATTTTATTCCACCCCCACTTTCTGCATGTGAAAAAATTCCTTCAAAAGGGCATAACTAGTATAAAATCAATGAGCTATAAAGCTGGATATGTTTTTGTATTGCATCACTGAATGTGAGAACACATGTTCACAGTCTATGCTTTATTTTGTAAGCACAAATTCTTTGACGTTCAACTACAGGTTGAGACTGCTCTTTAAAAGACATAAGACATACTCTTTTAAGATTCTACTCTTTTAAGACATTCTCATTTTGTAAGAATAAACAAACTTCAATCATAGCTGAATGTCAAAAGTCAATTATTTGATTTGTTTTAAATTGCTAAAAAAATATAAAAAAATCACATCTTTCTAATGGGAAATAATTCAATCATTATACAAAACTCCATTACCATTTCGGGGCAAATCTTACCTGATCACCTGTCTAACTGATATTTTTCCAATTTTTAGTCAACTGGAATTGTCAATCCCATGTGCATTCTGCACTAGAAGCGAAATAATGAAATTTTCAAGAGTCATCTTAATAGAATGGTAAAAAAGAAAGGAGAAAGAAACAGGGTATGCACTTTAACTATCCATGGTAAAAAGGTGAGGAAGGATGTCTCTGACCAGGATTATTACATAGCTTGTTTTACAGGAATTTGATCTTATTATGGTGCAGATTTGCAAAGGCGGTGGGGGGGGAATGCATGTAAAAAAAATATTTATGGCTAACAATGAGAATTAATGAGCTTTTACATAATGAATTTTTCACAGATAAGATGTATTTAAATTGAATAAGTGACTGAAAGAAGTTCTGCTCTAGGCGGTGTAAATCAAGATCAACTTTGCAGAAGTCAGTGGAGTCACTGACTTTCTGAAGTTGGTACCAATGTAGAATCTTTTACATTTGCTGCCACCATTCCTCATTTATTGTTTTGATGTCGTTTACATGCAGAGCTGAGATGCTGGAAGATATTCTGGAGATTTCATCACCTTGTTTTATTATTACATATTTAATTACCTTTGCTGAAAGTTCCAAACGAGTATTATGGACAGTACATAGCTGAAGTAAAATTCTTTACAATGAGATGGAAATTTCTATGCCCCTAAAAAGTTTAAACTATCATTTACTGTCAAAATACATGACACATTTATGTTCAATCATATTATTTTCCAGCTTGTATATAGCTTTCAAAATCTTGAGAGGATTCTGAACAAATCCTTTACAGTTCTGTGAGTCTGCAAACAATCTGGTGCAAATGTATGTGGCAAAAGCAAACAAACAAAAGCAAACAAACAAACCAACCCACAAGCATATTAACAAGGAAAGCTCTGTAAAGTTTTGTGTTGCTGAAGACTGCTTTTATCCTCTAAAGTAAGAAGACATAAAACTGAAGGTCTGTACGGGATCATTTAACTTGGTCTCCTGATTTGACAGGTGACTTCCTTGTGGTTTCTCATTCATAAATAAGCTTTATGTTTAAATTGGCTATATTGTTTTCTCTACTTCTCTTTTCCAAATGTGAGAAAGTTTCATTCCAACCTTGTTGGCTAAACTCACCTATAGTCCCTTTATCTCCATTTATTCTTGTGCTGAAATTGTCTTTGAGTTCAAACAGCTTGTTTCATCTCTGATGTTTATCCTCTGAGACATTCATAATGACCACCCATCTCCCCTCTCAGTTTTTGTTTCATTAGGTTATATATCATGCTCTTCTAGTGCACAGAATAAGCTCTCTGTTCTCCTGGTCATTTTAATTGCTCTTGTCTTTACCTGCTCTGAATTTAGCAGATACGGACACTTGCTCTGGACGCATTCTTATTAGTGATTTGTACAGTGGCATTAATACTTCTCTACCAGTTCTGAAACGACTTTGCTTGCTACAGTCTAAAATCATATTTGATGTTTCCATAGCCATTTCACATTGATGGGTTACAGTATTTTCTAAGTGTGTTCCCCAGTGCTGGAATACACTTTGGGGAACGATCTAAGCTGACTATGATTAAAAAGTGCTGCCTCTGAAACTTGTGCTTGAACAAGTATTAACATGTGCTTGAACAGCTTACATAATATATGAAACCATCAAGCTTCTTTTCAGTAGAACAATAATATACCTAAATCAAGTTCTTTAATTATGACTATATGAGAACAGCACGGCATGTTCAACAAATTTAGTGCATCCTGTAGTGTCCAGATTCAGACAAAAACTTAGAGTGGATTCACATCGTAATTTAAAAAAAAAATATTTTATGATATTGCTTTTGTCAGTATGGTTTCGATAATGAGCTGTTATCTTTAAAGGAAGCTTGGGATTTTCAGCGTCTCAAATATTATGCACATCAGAAGATTTTTTTTTTTTTTTTAATCGCTTAAAAATCTATTTAGTAGTTTCTGTTAATGTGCCATTGTGTGAGATCTCATTAGGGTTCTCAAAGTATGCTGGCAGGAGAAGCAGACTCCTCAGAGCATAACAGTTGGGATGAGGACTCAGCATCCACAGTGACATTACAAACGGGGTTTACTTTAGACGGACTCTAGCCTTGTCCCAGGGATTAAGCATCCATTAGCAGCTGGAGTTATTATTTTCCTCCTGGAGAATGTCCTTTGATTGAGTTTACTATGAAATTGGGACTAAGAGACTGGCTTCTAAAGCACACTCATGATCCAAATTGAAATGACAGGGTAGACACACCCTCAAGCTAAGTCTGTATAGGAGATCTCCACGTAACAAAGGCACTATCTAATTTTAGTAATAGAGTTAGATATAAAGATGTCCAAATTGCATTAGAAAACAAAGTGATGAATATGCTGCTATAGAAGAAGTGTAAAACAAGAGAGCTTGGCCTAGCAGCCATCTCTTTCCTCTACAAACACATTATTATCATTTGTCTTCTGTAAAAAATGATAAAATATACATATCAAAAGCTAATGAAGGAACACACACATAGTTTATTCACAATACATTTCAGGCCAGAATCTCAGCTGGAATTTTGCCTACATTCTTGAGGCAAATGAAATCGTGACAGCTAAGGAGTTGGTCCTAACATCTTACTCAATCTTACCTGCAGTGGCTCAGGACTTAGATAACAAAGTCCAAATCCTTCCTGAACAGTAGTTCTAAGCAATGTCAAGCATGCTATTGGTTTTTAGTGATATAAATCCTTTGATTTCCCATAAGAATTGTTCCCACTTTATCTGTAGTTTCAAAACACAATATATTAGGATACCTCAGAAAGAGGAGTAGATACTCCAAAAGAGCGTGACATGCTGAAAAATATATCTACTCTTGGGACAGCTTTAATATTGTGCTGCCATAGGGGTTAACGAACAAACAAGAATGACTTCCATGAGCTGCATAAGAAAACCTGCTGTTTTGACTCCACAGCACAAGCCCCAGTGAAACTTTGATGATGAATAGTGATTGGCTCCAATAACTATTAGTTAAAGCATTTGCCATATGTACTGCAGAAACACTCACATGGCCTTCTTTGAATTGATTAAAAATACCACTGACTCAAACAGCTCAGGATCTATATCCTTTTGCCTTACATTTGCAGAAGAAAACAGACTTTCCTAGGGAGCCATAAAGCAGACAAACCTGAAGATAGACTTCCCCTTAAAAAGCATTTACTTAATTTAAATCTGAAGTGAAAGTAAGGTTAATTATCACTATGCCAGCATTTTGTTTATGTGTAGCTATACAAACAGATTGTGATGTTTAATTGTACTGTACCTAATTTATTAAAGATTATATAACAGAGGAACATGGGAATTTTCAAACTTTTTCACAGAATGGTTCTGATCTTAAAAGAGACTGTCATATATAGATTCATGTATGTTTTTGTGTGCATATATCTTCACATATATATGCACACACACACACACACCTCCATATTCACAATGTAGAGGAACTCACCATAGTCTTTTTTAACCTTATTTCAGCTTGAACTGAGAATAGATGCTGTGTAGTCACTGACTTACTCTCCATTTCATTTCACCTTCCAAACCTCAGTTTGTCTATCCGTAAAGTTGCATTACAGAGAGACATTGTCTGGCTATAACAACTTATAGAGCACTTGAGGTCTATTCTAGAATCTCTGTATTTCTGTCTATAAAACTCAGTATATATATTTGGGGTCATATTTTGGGGAAAAAAGAGATTGGCAAAATTAGAGACTGTTCCATCTACTGTAATAAACACAACATAACTACGTAATGAAATGACAGATTGTTACAGCCTCCTAGTTTCAACACCTATTAAAAACAACCTCCGATGAATGCCAGAAAACACAGTACAAAATATTAAGTAGTCTCCCATCACTTGAATCTTGAGTACAGGGACACTGATCACTGGTGGATTCAAGTAGCTAAAAGCAAAGATATTTTTGATAGTGTCGGCAAAACTGAAGTACTTAAAGCCACTGTGTTAATAGAGAATGAGTTCCCAGACTTCTAATTACACTGCGAATTTCACTGTTGGCATCCCTGTGATAACTCTCAATACTGACTGAAAGATGCCAGCTATAAAAGGGATTCCAGTTTTTTGTGCAGGGGTTCTTTCCCTCCCAGATAGACATGGAAATTAAGGTAAGACCTTATAGCTCAATTAAGTTAATAAACTCTTACTTGGACCACAGGTAGCAGAATAATTTGGCAGGGTTTGTTGTGCTCTCCATCACCCGTCCCCAGCAGCTGCCACTGCGAGGTGCTTCCTTCTCTGCTACACTGTGCCACTGCCTTTAACTCTTACCACCACAGTGAAGCCTGCACACATAGGATGGGACCTGTTCATTCATCAGAAATCCGATGAAAACATTAACAAAAAAGTTCTGATGCCACTTCTCAAAAGTATTAGACTGCTAATTTTATTCTATTTTTTCCCCCCACTAATTATGAAGCAGTCATCATATAAAACATTTGGAATGAACTAGCTCCCTACTCCCTATTTACCTCAGTGTAATACGTTCACTTAGGGAGTTGGTGATTACAAATAGAAAATCCTGAACCAATAAAAGAAAATACCATGGCTTCATTCTAAATACACATTTTACCTTTTCAAATTTCAAGATCACCTGTTTCCTAATTATTTCCTCTCTTTTTGAATATGTATTTTCTTAAGCAATTTGCTAATGTACATTATATCTGGTATAACAAACCCTATTAATCTAAGTTGTCGTGTTGGGTGAAGAAAACATGAAATCTATCAAAATAAAAAAGTTGAGAGAGAAAAGAAAGGGAGGTTTTATCAATCAAAGATGCTGAAAATTAAAATTCAAGTCCGGTCCTTATACAGTGAGATCTCTGCATTCATCCAGTGGAGCCTCTGGGCTTTAAAGAAACCATTTATGACAAAAAGAAGACTGATCATTCACATAAGCGTTTGCAAAGACTGAACTACCTGCTTGATCTGATCTTTATGGTTTAATCTGCAGTATCATTTATCAATTATGATCACTCTCAGTTCTGATTTAAGTTACCCGTGGAACTCACACCAGTTTCCAGAAGAACAGGATTGCTACCAGCTTAAAGTTTCAGCTTTGCCGACTGAAGGATGGCCGGTCAGTAAGACCAAGTTAGCTGATCCATTTCGCGTTTTACTGAGATGTATGCTCAGTTCTTCCCAGCTTTGAACCTGGGCTAGAGGACAGCCATGCCAGGGTGGTGATTTCAGAGCCTTTGGGTTTAGTCACAGCAGCATTCTGGGGCCATGGTTATGTTCTTTGATATTTTACACTGCTTTAGATTAATGTTTGTGAAGTGAAAAAAAAAAAAAAAAAACTTCCCTGCAACAGACACTATTTAAGTGTTGTGAGATGTGTGGTTATTGTAATGGTTAACACCAGGGAGATAGATAATTTGATCTCAGGGAGCAGGATGTAGAGTTATTTGTGTAACAGGGTGAACTCAGTACTCTGGAGAATAGAGTCTGCTGCAGCTCTTTAAAGGCAGATAAAGAAGGAGCAATGCATAATGCATTTTAAGAGATACTTACATGTTAAACAGTGGTAATATATTATTCTGAGACTGAGTTTTGAATTTATAAATTCTTTGGATTTATATATTTTTAAAGCCTTTTGATCCTACTTTTATAATTAAAGCAATGCAGACTAAATGCACATAATAGAAAGTGGCAGAACATGCCAACACACCTTGGGGAACGTGACTGTGTGGTACTTCTTGCAGCTTTGTTTAGTCTCAGAAAATTAATGCTAACATTGATAAGCAACACTCATCACAAATTCAAGTCAGATAGTCCTTCTTTACCTCATCCGGAGAGTAGAAATCATTTCAAAGACTTGCATATCCTTCTGTGCTGTGCTTAGAGTCTTGAATAACACCCAGGGCACTCAAACAGTTGCCAACAGGGTTTCATCAATGGAACATCAAATTAAGCTTCATTTTAATGCTAACTTACATGTGTACATGAGGTTGTGGAGAGAAACAAGTATAGTTTCATGTGAAATCTGTAATTTTTTTTTTTCTTGACAGCAGGATTGGTGACTATTTTTAACTTGTCTTCCTTAGAACTCCAGTGGAAAAATATATAAATCTCTTATTTGTTTTCAGCTCTATAAGAAGCACAGCACATCTTTCAAGATAAATAAGTTTTGAATCACAAATGGATTTGACTGGGTAAGCTCCAGGGACTTGTAACAAGATACAGAGCATTTCACTCCTATGACATTGGTTTGAAATTAGCCCAGGTGAACAGAGAGCAAGAGTCATTTTCATCTAATGTCTGCTCAGCAGCCTACACAAAATGAGTTGCTGGGGTTTAATTCATGCAGCTCCTTGGGGTCACACAGCCACTTTATAGAAACCAACATTAATCAGTAGTCAGCCTGAATTATGAATATTCACAGACAAACTAGCAGTAGTACGCAAAGTGATGCAGATAGGAAAGGAACTGCTCTAACTAAACGCACACACTAATGGACTCCAAATGATCTGCTGCTATTCAGGAGAAAATCTTGATGTCAGGGTGGGTAGTTCTTTGAAATCATTAGCTTGAAGCATGCAGCTCAACAGTGATCAAAAAGGCAAACAGATGTTCAATAGTTACTAAAAAGTGCACAGAGAAAACAGGAAGCACTGTTGTTCCTCTGTATGAATCCCCATTAAAACCTCACCTGGAGTATTATCTCATTTTCTCATTGCCCCATCTTAAGAATACTGGAGATCTAGAAAAGTTCATAGAAAAGACAAGGGAACAATGATGATGGCAGTGATTGAAAATGAAGAAAGATGAGTCAGACAATTCTTGCATTTGGAGGAGAGTCAGTGAAGATGCATGAAAAACTAGTGAACTTATGAATGGCTTGAAGAGGGAGAATTGGCATGTTTATTCATTTTTTCCACATAAGAGAAGAACTAGGAGGCATTAAATGAAATTATTAGGCAGCAGGTATAAAATAAACAGATGTACTTTTTCATGCTATACATAATCAAATTATGGAACACATTGCCACAGAATGTTACAAAACCCAAATGTGTTTAGAAAGTGGTTAGGCAGGTTCATGGAAGTAAAGGCCCATCAAGGATTATTAGCAACACAGCTGCAACTTCTGGTGCTCAGTTGCCCAGGCTGCTGATTACAAGGAGCTTAGAATACCAGCTTCTTTCTATGCTACCATTATTTTTCTATTTTCCAAAAATATTTTTCTCCTTAGGCTACTAGGTTGAATGTTATGTCTATTTCTACAACTGTGTCAAAAGTCCTACTTGCCTATTGTTTTTGTGAATACACACAAAACAAACAACCAATTGTTTTTTTTGTGGCAAATGTATTTATAAAGTACCCAACGTGTGACCAAAATGAGCACAGGAAGCAAACTATTCTCCAAAGGCAAAACACTTCCTAGAGGTTTTTGATTGTTTGTTTGTTTTGGGGTGCTAAATGCAACTTTTTTTTTTTAATCATTAATTCAAAAGCGCCATGAAAATTGGCTCTGAATATGGACAGTGAGAAATATTTGGTGAATTTATTGGAGTGATAACACCAAATTCAGGGCATATGTTTAATACTTAAGAAAAAAAAAAAAGGAAATCAATGTTCAGGATGTTTGCACTTTATACCAAAAATATTTGCTTCAAATTTGACTTTCTGAATGCTTTTTTTTTTTTAAATAGAATCCTAGTGAATTTAAGGGCTCATTTCAAATTATCTTCTGTAGCATCCAGTTTACTCTAATTTAGAGATGGATAGGAAGTTCTTTTCACACTGCCATTGTCATCTTCTTGGTATAAGTTGGAATTGTGTTTTATGACTTCTTTTCCTTATGCTGCATTTTCAAAATGAGAGTTGTATTCTATATTTATTATAGAGGAAGTTCCCATTTTCTTACTATGTGGAACCAGGTATGTACATAAGCATTATACATTCCCATTGTACTGTTGTTGTTTGTTTTTTGTTATTTCATTCTATTTCATTCAAAGTACTGCTACACATAAGAAATGATTTTTAGATCTGATCTTTGAACTCATCAGTCACTGGCATCAAGCCTATTAATATATATTTATATTTTAATACTTTCCTGGTTACGTTTTAAGCTAACATGGAGCATTTAAATCTCCTGGCTGTCAAGGAACGAGGAACCTTAGCCATATTTATGAAAGCTTAGAAAAAGTAGAGGATCATTACCAAACTGGAGGCTCTTTCCATACCAATGGGAAGCCATTAACAACTGAGAAGAAACAGTTTTAGCCTCTTGCCGAAGATCTCTTCTACAGGAAAGTACTGAAGTCCTAGATTAAGAGAAGGAGGTAAAAACTTTATGCTGACCCTGAACAAATAGCAGTACATTATAGAGTAGTTAAATAATAGTCTTCCTTCTAAATCTTGCAGAGTTTCAATTAGCTTCCCAAACAGCTACTGAGATTAAATTGCTTTAGACAATGATAAGCTGCACTTGGAAATTTTGGGCAATCATCAAGAAAAAGATCCAGTCAGCTCAACTACAGCGTGAAGCTTCATTTTTATAGAAATGAAGTTTTAGATTCCAGTCACCAAAGGCTACAGGTCTTAGAAAAGGGAATGCAGATCTTAATGATGTGAAGATGATGGATAACCCAAGCCAGCAGACAGTGGGCACTGAAACTATGCAGACTGAACAAGAAAAGAGTCAAAACCATTTATGTGCCTGTGCGGAAACTGCATGGTTTGGTAAGCCTTAATTTGCATAGAGCTGCTCGTTCTAAACCTAACCTTGGTTTCTTGGTATGTAAATAATGTATGGAAAGGGGTTAGTCTTTTCAAATTCCTTTTTTTTTTTTTTTTTTTTTTTTGGACTAGAGAATATTCTGCAATCACTAATTCCTCCTGTATGGACATGTTATCTATCTCCAGCACATACATACATATATACTTAGCAATAAATTCCATGCTGTAATTATGTGCAGTCAGTAAAATATTTTTACTTTGATACAATGAAACTTTTCTGTGCCTTCTGTTATGATTGTTTACCTACCAGACTAGGTGAATACTTCGCATAAATAATGTACTTTCTTTTCTCTCTTCCTTTTCAATTACAATTTCTTAGTCTCAATACATTCTTATGTACCTAGTCTCCAAGATTTTGATGGTTCCTTAAATGTTTTTCACTAGATGCCTCAAGCCTTCCATTCATATCAAATCATCCTTGTTCTACTGAAATCTACATTTGATTTTTCCTTCAATTGAAGCTCTTTAGACCCATGACTGCAAAGAATTCCTCCCTAAGACCCATGAAGACAGAGTCTCAACTCACAGAGTTTAAGAACTGATGAAAAGCAATATGAAACAAATAAAAGCATCACTTTTCCTCAACATATCACTGCTTGGTAGGGCACAACAGGCAGCTTTGGTTTTGGAATCCATTTCTAAAAGTGAACATGCAACCCAAAATCTGCATGTTTGACCACAGAACAGGAAAACAGCTTGTGTCAGTATGCACATCTTTCTGTATTTTCATATTTTTTGCCTTTGGTTAATTAAGTTCTCCCTTGAATGTCTGCCTAAAGCAAGATAATCTCTACTTTGCAAAGATTAACCCCATTAATACCAATTAATGCATAACAATAAAGGCTTTTAATGTTTTACAGCAGCAGACTAAGGAGGATGGTGCAGAGGAGGATTAGAGGGGTCACCTGTATCTTTAGTATGTGACATCTCATTAAATAATTTATAATAAACCGTTGAACATTTTATAGTGAAGAAGATGTAAATGTTTAAGCAGTAGGATCCATTAATTGCAGTGGAGAGGAGACATTTTTCATATACCTTTTAATACAGAGGGAAAGAGGAAAAAGACAAGTAGTACTGACGTCCTAAGGAAAGCAAAGACTCAGAGACATATGTCCAGAACATGGAGTTGCTGGCCACTCTCCGACTACTCTGAAGGACAATAATTACAAGTTACTTTCTTTCACTATAAACACAAGATATAAGTCAGGACCATATTCAGGCAGCTGCCACATCATCTGGGACAGGCACAGCATTTGGCCATTGTTTCAAGTGCTCAGAATACACTAGCATCATCTTCCACTAATAACACTGTCATATTCATGCCATACCAGCTCCCTGTTGGACCCACCTGTCCTGTGATAAAGATGCTTGTAATGCAGCTACTCTTTGGAGTAGGAGCATATGTCACACTGTAGGCATCATACTAAAGAACTTTCCTAGAAAGACACGCTTTTAATCAAAGGAGTTCATACAGAAATCAGCCTTTGTTTCCTCATTTACAGAAAAAGATCCCCATCCCCATAAAAAAAAAAAAATCCTTTCAGGAAATTTTTCATCTTCTATAGCAGTTTCTATCTACAGATCTAAAAGCCATTGGAAAACAAAAGCAAATATTACTGTCCCCACTTAAAGCATCCCAACTTCAGTGGAGAAATTCTTTTCTTTCTGATTAGTAATACTGACTATACAGGCTCAATTTCTTCTTTTCATTTAACTCTAATTATCCCAAAGAAAATCTGACCAATGTCAGTGAAGTAATGTTTTTCAGAATTTCAATTTTAAAAATATTCTATTTTTCATTTAAATTGTATTTTTAAATACAATTATGATTTTATTTTCAAATGAAAATAATTACATTCTTCCTAGCTCTCATATCACTTCTTCCAAACTTTTAGATGAATAAGAATAGGGTCCTCCTGTGCTAGGGATCTCTACAAAAATACTAAGAGCCCCTGTCCTGAGGCCTTTGCAAGGGACATCAGAAAAACAGAAGATGTAAAAAAGGAACATTATTATTCTACATTTACAGAATGAATCTATGAAAAGGAAAAATTCATATAATTTTTTAAAGTGTCGTAATTTCAATTTACAGGTGAGCCCATATTGAACTTTCATTTCTCTTCAGCATACCCACACTGACATTCTCCCTCCTTTTTAATGGGTATGCTCAAACACTCATAGGAAAATAATCTCACTGGATATATTAACACTTTTTTTTTTTTTTTTTTTAAAACAAACAACCACTGAATTACTAGACTTTTTTTTTTTAATCTTTCAAACCCAGAAGCCAGAAATGTTTGAATGAATGAATGCATATTGAAGACCTTGAGAAATACACTTCATATGTTTCTTAATATAAAATATTCTTGTGTGGACATAAACTGTAAAAGGATTTTTTTTTTCCATTGTAAAAGATGCTACCTCTTAAAGGCAAGAAATAAAATAGATCCTTGCATATTTGATAGGAGACAATCTCTAGTCAAGTGCTCTGTTCTGCTCCTCTGCTTCTGCCACCCTCACATTCTGCTGGTATTTTATTTTTCTCCTAAAGATGTGAGAATATATCAGGCATAGAAGCTTCTGCTCAGGCAAGTTCATGTAAGGAGGTGCTACTGTCAGAAACACCTTTAGTTGGTGCATTTCAATAACCGTATTAATTGTACAGAGCTACCTATATAATAAATACAGCTGACTATATAAAGGATTTCAAACCTGGCTGAGGGCTAGAGGCAATCACTAAATTTAAAAGAGAAGAGGTTCACTTTATGCTCTTTTTTTTCTAGAAGTAGTTGAACAAATTCAGAAGCAGGTACAATATCACCCTGTGAAAACAGTCACCACAATCCTAATTCACATTACTGATCAACAGTTTTTATGTTGGTGAGTAAAACGATAGAAAACCTAGAAAGAGGAGTTCTAAAAAAAGTCCTCTTTTATTTTCCCACCCCAGTTTACTCTGGTGAGCTGCTGCTGCCGCCAACACAGGCGCATTGACTCAGCCCTCCTCCTGCTCCCACGCATCCTTCCTGCTAGTTGCTAGGTAACGGGAAGGATTTTGTCAGCCAGCCCCAAACTGGCTATCTGGCTTGGGCAAGAACTTCTGTAATTTGTTAAGTAGCAAATACAGAAATCAAAATTTGTTAGCCAACGGCAAAATTACATATCAAGGATGTGTTGCTCTCTATGGAAGCACTGTCTTTATCAGAACAAAGCCATGGTGTGTTTACAGTATTCCACAGGGATATCAAACTGGAAAGCCATCTTCAAAAAAAATTGTGTTATCTCCTATGTGAACATTATGTACCTTCTCAGAATTTCAATAGCCTGTTATGAACAATGTGCTAGTCAATAGCTGATATGTCAAACGTGCTTTAAAACCTCAGATATAGTAAGAGAACATACACGTTTGTGTATATGTTCACCATATTTCATTCAAAGAATATCTCAAAGTATTGTGGGAATAGAGAAATAATGGATGCGTATATAATGTTTTACTCCTAGCAGACTTCCGCATCACCATTGTTTGAGAAAAGAAAAAGGGAAAACACGTGTTTAAGGACATTAACCTCCCACAGCAAGTTTGGTCACAGCATATCTTTACCTTTATGATACAGCCACAAAGAGTTATAATGGCAATGCCAAAGATTATTAGTCTCACTACCACCCTTTTTATAGTTAAAGAAAGGGATATTTTTCACCCATTAAATTATTGAGTTGGAGAAGGCATACCCACATCCTGTTCATCATCTTCTCCCTCCTTTCCCTCAGAACTACTTTCCTCAAAACTGATTTCTGATTTTATTACTTCTGCTCTTGTCACTGTACTTTCTAACTCACAGCCTGAAGACCTTTGCCTCTGTCCCCCTCTTCCATACTTTACTTCAGGCATTTCCTTAAAAAGACACATTTTCCAAAAGACTTATAGCCTGAGGTTACCCCCTTGCTCTCTCACAGAGACACATCAACAAACCTTATGACAGTTCAAATCAGACAGCTGCTCACAAATCACAGAATTTGTAAGAGAGGTGCTAACATAGCCCTGGTCACTTAGTCACCTGGCTTTCATTACATCCCATCACCTTATCACTAAATCCCATCACTAAATCATCACATCTCTTTACAAAAAAAAACAAAAAACAAACAAACAAACAAAAAAAAAAACAAAAAAAAACCCAACCCTTTGACTCCATTAGACTTTATTTTCTATTTGTTCACTGAGAAGACCAGTAGTGCCAGAATCCTTCCAGTTCCCAAACCTGGACTCAATACATGGCACAATAAGGAACCAGACAAAAATAGAATATAATGCTCCTCCCAAGTCTTCTGTATCATTTGTATCACACAAATAGTAATGATGCCAAACACTGCACAAGTGCTAAGTAAATCCTGTGGCTGGGATTACATGTTTTGCCTCCTAGCAGTTGAAGATACTGTAACTAGCTAAAATAACATTTCTGCACTGCTGACATCAGCAAACCTCTTCAAAACCCAGAAATCTGATAATACCAGATTCAGCAGAATCTAATATTTAACATATTGTGTCCTTAAAATATCATGGCATGCATGATTTTATTGACTGTACCATCTAAACCCAGCTCATGTAGTCTTCAATGTCTTTAAATTAAGATCAGACATAGCCATCTCCGTTTACTTAAAAAAAGNATCATTTGAATTGTTTTTCTGTGCTTCAGATATTTGAGCAGCAAATTCTGGTCTGGGAATGATGTAAACTATGCATTGTCCGGATGATTACAGTTGCCAAGGGGATCGTGATGCAGAGTTCTCTTATCTTGGAGGTGTATAATTGCAGGTGCTCAGAATAGACACGAACGCCTATCCAGCTTTTTATGATGCTCTATGATCTGCCTTATTATATCACAGAAAAGAAGGAACAGAGCAAAATTAGAAATGAAAATGTATAATGCAGAAAGAGTGGATGGTAATGTATCTAGTGTTGCATGAGATATTCAGATCAGAACCTCAAGTAGCAAAGCTTCTACAACATGCCCAACTCAGACATCCATATACAGAAATGTGCATCAACATCAAAACATCACATAGAGAGCAACAGCATACAACTTAAGAAGTTTTTGTGTCAAAACGTAGGTACTCACTTCTCTGTGTGCAGACTAGGTAATCAGCTGGTATTGCCTGGGTTCAGCACGGACAAACCACCAAGCTTGAAAAAAAACTTCAGCAATCCCCAGGGGAAGGTTTTGCCTAAGCGGCAATGTGAAGAGCTACATAAATATGGAAAGTATGATTTACTTATGTGCCATGGATGCTCTGGTGCATGGGACTCAGACCAGCACAGACATTTCTAACTCCAGTGCAGAAACCTGTCAAAAGGTTTAGAGAAGCACTGTGCCAACATGGTGATTTCACTTCACTGTAATTTGTTGGTGTTTCCGTTTAAATTTTCCTTTTCTTGAAACAAAACTGATCCAAACAGTATGCCACTGATTCCTGTTTCCAGAAAGTCCATAAGGTGATGTGAATGAATGTAAACCCCAGTCCAGGTTCTTCCAAAACACAACTGATGTGATAGACACCTGGTATTACACTGTTTCTCATTTGGATCAGCTGAAAAAAGCCTGCATCTCTTCAAACAAAATCCTTACATGATTCCCTTCATCAGATTTGTGGAGTAAAAGTACTAATCTTTACATTTAAGCCATACATCATGTGCCTGTTACTTAGAGGGATGTGTTCTGGAGGTGGAATCCACATAATATGATAACTAAGGAGTAAAGTTCTCATCATATACTAACAAAAGTCACTGCTATTAAATGATAACATAATTCTTAGATAACTGAAATTACCTCAAAGCGTGAGTTTACTAACTCCCCCCAAAACAGTGTTTTATTTGCATGGTAAAAAACTGTAAAACTTACAAAGCGGTCAATCAAACACTACTATAATCAACAAAAAGATTTTCACCAACTTCCAGTACTCCACACACAGTACCTGCCATAGCTACAAGACAAGATTGAAAAAATACTGTATATTCAATCACATTTTCTGAAAACACATGTATGGGAGAGAGAATATTTTGTTTTTCACATTAAGAGTTAAGTTTGAATACAATACTCCTGTAAATTGAAACCATTTGCTAATAGAATTGTGAAGAAAAAAAGAAAAAAAAAGTAATAGAATTTGATTTAATGACTTCTGATAGGAAAGGCTTCATAATGCATAATGGTTCAATGGATTGTGCAAGTCAGATACTTATTTGGAGCTCAGTGGAAGTGACTTTAAATAGCAGCAGATTTTGCTATCAAAAGTAAATACTCTGGGAAGACAAGTTCACATGCCATTTTTATTCTTTTCTGATGTTGGCTCCCCTGAAATACTGTCACAAAAGTTAAATTCCATTGACAACAAAGAAATTAAACCAAAACAAAAAAATAAGAAAAACAACCATAACACTTAAAACTCCTGATGAGCTTTAAGAGACAACATGGGATGAATTGTGCATGAGGTCTAATGTTTTTCTTTATGATATAGGAAAGCATTAGCACATCCCTCAGCATGATTCAGCTCTCTCATCAAGCCATTAAGTTATATAAATATTATATCTATTTCATTGATTCTCTAATGATATTTGAAGGTATTTATTATCTCCAGAGAGTATGTTTTTTAAAAGAATAAATAAATAAGCCCATGGTGCCATTTTTCATTTACAATGAAAAGTTTGAGCTCACTTAGCGATAAAGACCTGATTTATCCCAAGAGCTTTAGAAGCTTAAGTGGAAGCATTCTCCACTGCACATGCTGCGTATGAGAGAGAGGGATGTTGGTAAGACTGTATTTGGTTTTACTGAAGATGTTTATGAATGCAATTTCTCCCACACATCTACATGCTCACACTCAACCTCCTCCCAAAGAGGCTCGACCATCAACCTCAGATTAAATAAACATACATGACAATAAACCTAATCTGTGGGAGTGCTTTTCATGACAGTGCTCTTCATTAAAAGTCTCTAACACCAATCATTTTAGTCACAAACTGACAACTAAGAATAAGCATCCCTAATTTTGAGGAAAGTTAGCAAAGTCCAGGATTCTGAGAGGCAAATTTACACTGGCAACAAAAATCACTTCACAATTTTTCATCATGATGCAGCCAAGCTTCCTGACAATAACAATGAATAAAACCAAAAATGAGTATTTTTGGATCCACTGTTCCAGTTTTAATGAGCTATACACAAACCAATCTCCTCTGGAGATCTTGACTGTCACGTGCCTTTTTATGCCTCTCAGTGTTTAGGCTGCTTGCTTCCTGGAACAAGTGGGATCACAGACATGAATTCATACTGTTGGATCTTACCACCTTCTCTGTGACCTTGTCTTTCGTCTTCCATATCCTAACTTTGTACTTCAGAGAATGGAGCTGGAAAATTGCATACCACTTACAAATTCAGAATATTCTTGAGCACTCTTTCCCACTAGCTGCTTTTCAAATCTCTGTTAACAATCTGCCCAAATAACCATCTGAATGCAGCAGTCCTAGCAAGGCTTTGTTCCACTTGGTTGTTACTTCCCAACGGTATATTGTTTTCCTATTTAATATACCCTTATTTGTTCTCATGTATGGATCAGAAACTATGTTCTGCAGTGAGCTATTTTGGGCAACTCTAATCATAAACATTTCATGCTATATTAGTTTGAGGAAACTAAAGTTGCATTTGGGCAAAATAAATATGTTAGAATATATATATATATATATATATATACACACACATGTATAAACAGCAAGACAGTGATTTGAGAGTGGGATGTAGAAAAAAAAAACTGTACAGAAACCAGATTTGATGCAGATCAAAAGTATATGCTGTATGGAACCACACTCTCTCTCTCTTCTTTGCCATCAAATCCATGAATTTCTAATCAGTAGGGAATATTTTAAAATGAACAAATTGAAGTATTGGAAACCAAGCTGTAACCTATTTTCTGCAGAGTGGCAATTTTACTCTTTGAAAATCCTCCACAACCTCCAAATAAACTTTATTATATGCACTTAAGATCAATTCTTTTAATTTTTTGAAGCAAGTATCCCCATGCCAAGCTGAAAATTTGGAACCCTCCTTTAGGCTATGCAACATCTGTGGAATTGCACAGCAGCCCTCATCACAGAGTTGGTCTGGCACTACCCTTCTCCAGACTCCAACTGCAAGCTATGGTGCTGGGAGGTATTTGGGGTGGGGAAGAAAATCAAACACTCAGATGGATTAGGGAAAACCATTTGCAATATACAAGGCATGCATAGCGAAGTCTTATATCTTGCTATCCGGACTGCAAAGTCACCCTGGCTTTATTGCTGGAAGTCATGCAGGGCACAAGATGCTTATGTATTCAAATAAATATATGAATTTAATTTATTGGATTTCATTCAGAGATGAATGTGGCTCTTCGCAGCACCAATTCAGTTACAGAGTAATTCAACTTTTTAGGTTACTAAAATCCTTTGGCAGGTGAGCTTCACTCTTTTTTCCATGTTGCAACAAGAGTGATTCATTGGCAAATAGGTGCAATTTAATCTAGACTATTTGGTCTACAGCATAAAAGAGGGTTAATAATCTTAGAAGCTTGAATGCATTGTAAGTGATGGCTATTTATTCAGAAGTGAAATTTCAAGTCTCTTGGGTATGGCCTCACAATTTCTGTTTCCTCAAATAATTATCAACCAAGATGTCCTTAAAATAAACTCAATCTATTCCTTTATCTACTTTTTGTGATAGCCATTGTACAGAGGAATGCAACATAATTGTGTTATTTCAGGCAATAAAACAGTCATCCACCACAGAAAAATAATCAAGCGATTTAAAATGTGGGCATGGTTGCCTGAGCAGCCAGATTCTGATTTTAAAAGAACTATGTAACCCTGAATATAAGTAGTCTTTTTTTTTTTTAAGGGAAAACATCTTGCAAAATAAACATTATTTTGGGGGGGTAAAAAGGTATCCAGCATTTCTCTCTGTCTCTCTCTCTCTTTTTTTTTTTTTTTGNCATAAAAAACTCCTGGCAGGAAAATTCTCACAATCCAGAAACCTCAGCATTCAACAAAGCTTGCAAAATGCAGTCCTTCTGCCTTCAGCAAACATGAGGGTTGGGTAGAGGAAACTCCTTTCACTTTTAAAGATGTTTCCGTGTTCCCCAGTTCCCTGTTTTCCTTCAAAGGTGTTTTTTTTCTTTTTTTTTTTTTTTTTTTTTTTTTTGTGAACATCTTCTCTCCTCTGTGGATATAGTAGCATGAGAAATTCCTAAAGGAAATTCTAGGAATGGTTTATCCATTTTAGGAGACTTCAGAAGGCACTTTTTTCCCGTCTCCTTTTCACATATACACTTTTTTTATTATTATTTTTATTTTTTTTAAGAGCTAAGACCTCAAACTGTGGAGTTTTTTGTTAACTTACTTTGATACTGTGAGAAATGCAAGAAGCAGTTAATAAATCCTACAGACAAGGAAGCAGTTGGAGAAGGCTGGAAGACAGATGATACTTATATCAAGAAAAGCATGTTCTCCATAGCATAAAACTTATTTATATAGACTTCACAGCCAGGCCTGAGGCACTGAATTCAAATGAAATTGATTGACGTCACATACACCAGCCAACAAGTTAGAATCTGCAACTTAATCTACTACGTATTTAAGGTTCTGTCACCCAGACTTTTTTTTTTTTTTTTTTTTTTTTTTTTTTTTTA
>VXAA01005072.1:43103-60449 GCA_013399115.1 Anseranas semipalmata
TTTTCTTTTTTGAAGCGCTTAAGAAGCCAGAGCCAGCTGTAGCATTAACGGATGTTAACATTTGATTCTGGACTCTGTTAAATAAAGTATCACTACCATATCAGGTAGCCCCATACTATTAACATTTTTAGAACACAGGACATGTAAGAGAAAGGATGTAGGTTTGCAAATCTCTTCTTCCTACTACACCGATTTTCATTCGACTATCACACCTGATTTCCTACAGGCCCTCACTGTGTGGAGAACCATAATTTCCAGCTTCCTAAGACATGTGCCCCACTCCAGGACATGCTCTTTCCCTTCTTAGCCACGGTATTCCCCACCAGGTTTTGTTTCTGACTGAGGACATGCAGAGCCTCTTTTGGGCTCATGAACAGCACCTATGGCTCTCAGTGGGAAGAAGGAAAAATCAGAACACCATCTGTCTGTCTGTCTGCACATCCACCTAATGATCAGGGGGACCACAGCTCCGACAAGAGAAGTGGAGTAGAAGGCAAAACCAATGTGACCTGGCATCGCAGGGCTGGGCAGCACCCAACGAAACAAAAAACTAGGATCTCAAACAGGCACCAAACAGTTTTGGTGTTGTTAGATACCACGTACCTCAGAACTGTGATTCTATTAAAGTACAAATATATTGTCCAGCACCAAGCAGTAAACCAGCACGAATGGCATGATTACGTCAGACTGGTATTTAATGGGATTACCTATCCCAGTATGCCCACTGTCTGCAGCACAGAGACAAGTCTTTCCTTTGCAACATATCAACCACACATCGTCTGCTCCCAAATCCTTTTATAATCTATTTTCTGTAGCTAACTTTCTCTTTGTATTTTAGTTACAATGAAGGTCCCTTTTCTCACAGTTCAGTAACCACAGACCTCTGACAAATGCTCATTCTTCATGGACTGGGACATTTTTCATCGTTATAAAAGTAATTACATCGCAATAGTTTAAATCAGCAGGTCCCCCAAAATTCTCAAACTCTGTAACTATAATGAAAATACAGTTCCCTCAGACATTTCATAAAAACCACTGAATTTTTAATTTCTCCTTAAAAATACTGTGAAAGTAAACCCTGATCTTCCCTACAGAACTTTGTCCTTGTCATTTCTGTCTTAAATCAGATGGACAGTGACAACAGCAAAACCATACTTGCTTATACGTTACTTTTCTAGACTAAAAAAATGTATTTTTTTTTTTAACTTATCCATCCAACATATCTCTCCTAACACTGATGAAAATATTTTGTTAGTGACAGTTAGTGACTTTTAATCTGTTGCAAAAGTATTTTTCTATGAT
This sequence comes from Anseranas semipalmata, assembly GCA_013399115.1. NCBI lineage: Eukaryota > Metazoa > Chordata > Aves > Anseriformes > Anseranatidae > Anseranas > Anseranas semipalmata. The sequence goes on from VXAA01005072.1 coordinate 44,406, forward strand.
GAGATCGTGCTGAAGCTTTTATACTTTGTCTCGAGAAAAGAATTCTGAGAGCCAAACTTCTGCCACCTCAGAGAGCATCACTTTCCCCCAGACTTTTCCCTGTTTTTTTTTTTTTTTTTTTTTTCTGTGTTTTTCAGCTACAGAGTTTCTCTGGTCATTCTTGAGCTAAAGGTTTGCTTGTCATGTACTGCCTGTACTGTAAGAGTTCAGCTAGTAACCCCAGAACTCTGGTCGTAGCTCCAATGAAAGTTATGAAAAGCCATNCCCTTTCCCCCCCGCTTTTTCCTTTTTTTTTTTTTTTTTTTTTTTTTTCCTCCTTCCCCTTCAGGCAACAAGCTACAAAATATACACCACCATCAACTCCCACCATTTCCTCCCTAAATTGAACAACTGTGCCAATAATAGAGGACCAAAAAATCAATTGTCCACTGGTACCTCATCAGATTTGCATTATTAGCTGGTCAAAGAGAATTTGGTTGTATTTTGTTGTTTTTATACATAAGTTTGCCTCTATATTTCCTTGACATTAGAACTATTTGCTAGCAGTAATGATGTAACAAGGCTAAACACCAGGAAAAGAAATGTTTATGAACTCTTAAACTATTCTGGTTATGTGAGATTTACTTTCAATTATTCTACCTCCTAATAATTATTTATTATTAAATTTAACTGTATTAGGATTTAAAATACATATACTCTTCATAATCACATGCACACTTTTCAGCATTTATACCACTCATTTATCATTAGCCTTTCTATTTTGGAAAAAAGGAATCATGCAGTTTCTTGTTAGCTTTGCTCTTCAGTTCTCATAAACTGGAAGAACACAGCAATGTTTGAGTTGCTAACATTGGCAAGAGAGTACATCTTTGCATTTGAATGCTAGAGTTAGGAAATATTTGTTTTGCTTTTATGTTCTTTTTTAATTGAGAGAACAGTGCTGAATTTTAAAAACTGATTCTAAAGCATACTGCTGTTCTGTGCTATGTTACTAATACACTGTTGAGGAAGCAGGCTGCTTGAAGGAATGTATTATAGCAATGTATTCAACCTCGATTAAAGGAGTGGAACTCTAGGTACTCAAAAAATTATGTTCAATCTTGAAGAGTAAAATAATAAAGAAATAACACCTTTTTGATCAAATGATCTGTCAATGATGAGAGCTTGGAGATTTAATGCCAAGAATAAAGACACAGGCTTCGATATTAAGCTTTCCAAATATTTCTTAGAAAAATATCAATGTTAATACAAAAATAATGATACATTGTAGGACATTTATATCATATATATTAGGGCCTAGAAGTAAGTAAAGCATTCACACAGTAAAAGGGAAAAGAAGAAAGATTACTTTCTACCTGTGACACAACACGATTTAACTGGTCTTTGTCTCAGATCACTCCATTCTAAAGTAGATATCATGCTTCTCTAATGGGAATCAAAGGCAGCCTAAACTTTGAGATGAGCATAACAAGACTACTCCTTACAGGAAGACCATTGAAGATGATTAAAAATTTTTAAACACAAAAGCCAGGGACTTTTAAATATATGTTTATACACTAAAATAATTAGCTTTCTAAATAGATGAAAATAAAGAGAATTGAAACTAGAAAGAATTTATAAATCAATCTCCCTCCCCTTGCTGACTGTCCCCTTAACTCAACTGCTAGCAGCAAACTCTGTGGTGCCTCTGAGTTCCCAGCAATTTTCTTTTTTTTTCTCCCCCACCACAGAAAGGCAAAGCTCAGGGCTGCTTTGCTGCACGATCTCAGCAAGCTTCTTTCCCTTTCCATCCATGAGCCTCTGCAGCCTTCCGCCCCAAACGTGCCCAGCCACTCCGTGGGGACAAGAACTTCCCCTGGCAGCTGAGTCCCCCTGCTCCAGCCACTCACTGTGTAAAGTAGCACTCACAAATTGGGAAGAAACAACTCAGACAATTTTTATCACAATTTCCCTCCTCTAACAGATGATGATGAAGGAGATTGCCAGTAAGTGTTTGTAAACTGCCTGAAAGACCCTCGTGGAAAGATTTGCTGAAGCAATAAATAACAGCAACTCCTCCTTACCCCTTTAACCGTGAATACACACTCTGTTCACACAGTTCTTTCAGTCAGCTCCTAGCTTTTTAACGTGTTATATTTCTTCTCCATAACTGTTTTCTGCCCTTTAGTTGAATCAATCTTCCTGAAGACAGAACACTTTACAGTCCATACTAAAGATAAGGTTGAAACAGATAAGGCTGAATGTGATGTTAAAAGGCAAAAACCACAACAATCTGCAAAAGTTTACTTACTCAAGAGAAGCCTTTCTCTGTGAGGAAGAAGGGAAGCCATTTCCTCCTGCTTCCCCAGGTGAAATGCATCACCCCCACTCTGAGTGCTGGTCATATCTTCTGATTGCTTCATGCAGCTGTGCCTGTATCTTTCCTGTAACCCTTCACTTTCTTCCTACAGAGTGGAAAATGTTGTCTGTTTTACCCTTTCTCCCAAAGCTAACGTCTGGGAAAGCTACAAGAGAAACAAGGAGTGTACTGCAGTATTTGTTTACATCTCACACAATGTGAATTTGCTGTCATTGCCCACAGTCCTTGGCAGTGATGTCACAGGTGTGCAACAGGCACAAAACATAACATATCCATCAAGTAACACCATCAAATCATGTATTTCTTTTATTTGGAGATCATCACTTGCTCATCCTTCCATTTGAAAGCCTCAGAGAGCATCATTGAATGCTTGAGAAACGCAAAGAAAAAATCCTACCTTAGCAAAAACAGCAACAGAAGTAATGACCAGCATTTACACTGCTTTTTATATTTGCATCTCCCAAAACATTTTGCAAATGGGGAAGCTGTTTCAAAAGGTCAGAAAATTATTTTTTTACATGGCAATCACATAGACTATTGACAAACTACAGACACATTCACCTTCTCCCACTTCTGGATGCCTAAACTAGAGTACTCAGAAGTGCCTGATAAAGGGTCTTACCTTTTTCCCTTAGCTATACATAAGGAAACCCAGCTTCCTGTCTTTAGGTTCTTTGACTTTCATCTTAATTTGATACCTAAAGTAGCTATGGTGACTCGTGCCCTATGTATTCATTTAAGCCGTTTCACAAGAAAGCAGAACCAACTAGATAGCAGATCCTCCAGACTCACTGCATTGTATCCAGGGGGTTGACTCACCTTGGGGATAGCAGGGGCCCATCCCCACCAGAACATTTACCCTTGGTGAACGCTTTGTGTGTCCTAGTTTCTTCCTCTGCCAAGCATGCCATCAGGCAGATAGCCCCAGGTCTAGTGTCATCATGCACCCAATAGGAAGTGCATTGTTTGTCCACTAAACAGAAGACCTGCTGAAAAGCATCAGAGCCACAAGACCGTGTATGTATATATCCATGTCTATATTTATATCTATACCTATGTGTGTATATATATACAATAGAGAAAAGTATGGGATTTACATTTGTTTTGAATCTTTTGTTTCTTTAAAGATCTATTTCTTCTAAGATTTTTTTCATGGGCTCTTTACACAAATATTATTTGGATTCATATATGTCCTGAGAGCAAAATCATGAACTTCTTTCTTCTTGCCATTGCTTGTGCCATTCCTTGGAAGACCCCTGAGAAAAGAAATGGAATAAAGAGAATTAATCTTATCAATTAGGATTGCAGAGAAACATGACTACTGGAAGTTACTGTAAAGGTTTGTCAGAGAGCACTATCTAAACAACAGACATATAGTGATGACTCATTTACTTCTGTATAACTCACCCTCCAGAGAGAGGATCTTAGCCATCAACCACTTTGCAGCTGCACTACTTGTAGAGCACTTGACGGAAACTTGAATTAAGATATACAATGCTAACCCAAGGACAAACTCAGGAGGAAGAGATATCCATCATCATCCCTGGAGGTCTTCAAAAAAACATGTAGATGTAGAGCTTAGTGACAATGGTTTAATTGTGGACTTGGCAGTGTCAGGTTAAAGGTTGGACTAGATGATCTTAGAGGTCTTTTCCAACCTAAATGATTCTATGATCCTATATTATATTTATTATCCCACAATGAATATGCTGTGGTCTATTTGCAATGTGTCTGATAGAGTTTGTATCTTAGAGTAAATATTCCTAAAGAATATTTACTTAAAGGATGCATTTGTCACAGAAGACTGGTTGCACGGGAGCAGGTAGAGAAACTGAATGCTTCTCATCCACTTCTGCTGCACCCTTAAAGTCAAAGCTGCAATGCTGCCATGGTGAAGCAATGTGAAGAACAGGATTCTCTGCCCAGCAATTCTCTTAGGGCATAAATAACATTTAAAAGAACAAAATAACTTCCCCTACCGAACCATTACAGCAACATGTCAGGTTACAAGTTTAAAATTAAACTAAGCAAATAGACCACTACCAGTAGATTAGATATCATGAATCTGCACAACTGTAAAATTTTGGCATTGTTTCTAGCAATGTGTCTCCATAACCATGCTATCCATACCTAAAAGTCATTTAAAAAAAGACCCACAGTTAACTGTGGTCATCAGAAGGAAAATCCATTTAAAAACAGGCTGATGTTATCCATCAGTGATGTTGACTAAATATCAGTCTTGCAGCACCTCCATCAACTGTGCATGAAATATGATTGCAGAAGTCTAAATCATCAACAGAGTTCAGAAATTTTAAATATGAAAACAACTTACTAAAAACCCAAGCTTCCTTGTTACTGCAGATGTAGAGGAGACAGAGTGCTCTTCTACTCAGAGACAGCATGTTAAGTTATACACAAGAGATGAATTACCAGTCAGGCTGTTCTGCTGGTTTTCTGCAGCCAAACCCCAACCACCACATAAACCGAGAAAGTTTGAGTTTACGGGGTTTTGCTGTTAATCCACATGCTGGACAGCCACACTTCCATTTAACAGCAACACTTTGTGTGGAGGAAATATGCCTAAAAATTTCAGGGATTCAATTAGACGCAAGGAGTGATACAACCAAATAATGCTGCAAGTGTACTGACTGAGAGCAGGTACTAAACATTAGCACTGCCAGGAAGTTAGGGAGGACATATAGCAGGGTAACTCAGATTTACATACTACTACAGTGTGTCACAGAAAAAAATATGTAATGAAAAAAGACTCAGCTTTTGAGAAAATATGTTGGCTGAAAACTGAAGTTACAGAAAAAGGCAGAGATTGTAAAAAGAGACAAGGAAAAAGGCTTCTAATATCTATAACATAATAAAATCCATATAAAATTTATTTAACCAGTGGAGGAAAATATCATATTCGAAAACTAAAGAATCATGAAAAAAAAAAATATAAGCAGGACCTAATTGGTGTTTCTACCCTTTTGTGACTGCAAAGTAGAATGAAATTAAGAAAATGATAAGTACATATAAAACTTGCACATTCACAAACTGCATTGTAGAGTCAAAATTTTTATCTTCCCATTTGCTTAATTTATATTTGTTTGTAAAGGCAAGAAGAGGCAACTTAAAACAAAAAGCAAAAGTAAACTACCAAATGACCAGGCGTTTCTTTTTTTTTCCAAAATTCTACTACGAGTGGTATTAGCCAGCCAAAAATGTTAACCCCACATGAGTGGATGAAGTATAAAGAAGCCTCTTCTTAGATCCTAATTAAAAATAATCCATTACTTAAATAATGAAAGAAGATAGAAATGGAAAGTTGTACTAAATTGAACATTTCATTAATACCTTCCTTGCCCTTTCTATGCATTTTCTTCCAGATTCATTTTAAGGGACGAATTTTAAAACCAGCGAGGCTAATGTTAAAACCAGCAGAAGCTAATGTTAAAATGATATTTACATGCAGAAATAGCCAATTGTGTGATCCCAGCATACTAACTTCTACTTTTTCTCTTGGTTGGTAAACTATCTTCTACTAGTAAATATTAACAGTTATTTTTGGGCTTCCAACTAAATTCTTTCTCTAGCTACAGTAATCTTGTAGTATTTTAGTACACTATCTAACATCCTAAATAGTCCTCTGAGACTGGTTTGACCCACACAAGTCTAAAGACTTTCATTTTTATTACTTTTAAAGTAATCCCTCGGATAGTTTTCAAAATGATTTATTTAGAATTACTATTACCCAGTTATACCAAGAAACAAAAAGCATGAACCAAGGAAAAAAAAAAAAAAGAAGAAGGAAAGAGATCTCACTCCTTTTCATCTTCTTTCTTCTCTGTAGTATTTTCTTTTTTTCTCTCTCTCTAGTGCTTAGTTATTTTCTCAGTACTCTTCTCTCCCCATTATCACTGCATTTTATTTTATTTTTCCTTGCCTGGCTCAGCAGCCCTTTATTATTTCATTGTCATGTTAGGTGGGCCAAGGCTTCCTTTTCAGTGAATTGATTGCTTCTCCATAGGAGTGTCAGAAATCAGCAGGGAGATGAAAAGAGAAACACCCAGTGCCAATGTTTCTCCAGGCAGAAACAAGAGGTGACAGTACTTCCAACAATAATTGCTCAGATCCATCCTGATGAAAGCAGAACTGACGTAAGCAATAGAATTTATAAAAAAAGAAAATAAGCAGTACAAAATAATCTTTGTCATTAAGTCTTAGCAAAAGCCATGGCACTTGGTGGTGTCTCTGCTTTATCCAGTCTGATAAGACCTTAATGACTTTGCAGAGTCAAATAGAGAAATTGTTCTTAACAAACAAACAAAGATAAGACAGAAAAAATAGGGGGAAACACTGTTTGTTTAGGCATTTGCTTTCTAGGAATTAGTGAGCGTTATTGTTGTTTTTTTTTTTTAAGTGTAGTTTTATACAATTTGGAATACTTTTATACCCTAAATATCCAAAGATGTTGGTATTCTTTCTCCAGCTCTTTAGAATTTGATCAAATACTTCATCACAAAGAAAGCTACATTCTAACAGGATAAAAAAAAAAAAAAAAACAGCAATCAAAAAAACAACAACACTATTTTAATCTCAAAGATAGTTAATTAACATGTGGCAGGTGATCAGAAAACAATCCCATATAGAATATTAAGAAACACACAAATGATTTATGAAACTACTTTTCAGTATAAAATAGGAATAGGAGTTGTTTAATGGACTTAAACACCTAGTACCCAGATCTTCAGAAGCTTTACTTAGTGTTGCAACACTGACCTGTTGTCTGTCCCATTGACCACTGGAATTCAATCCAAATACAGGATGGGGAGATGAGTGCCTTAGGAAGACAGCTTCAAAAGATGATAGTTGAACAGTGAGACAGAAATGGCAAGCCAAGAAGGACAGGGAAAAGGAAGACAGTGGGTACTGTCAAAACAGAACTCAGATTTCCACTGACTCAGCTCAGCCAACTATCCATCCTTTTAAGGAATTAAATGAGCAAATTAAATCAAATTGAATTACACATTATAGAATTAAATTAGTCATAGGGGTTGAATTAATTCTGTGGTCCACTATCTCCAGTTTCATTTTACTAGATTCTCTCCCAGCAAACTTATTCCACCTTTCTCTGTTTATGCATTTCTTCTTTTACTCCATTTATCTCAACTGTAGATTCTCATTTTTAATACTACACACATACAGACACATGTACATGTATAGCATTACTAGTTTCTCTTTTTTATTTTTATTTTTATTTATTTATTATTTATTTATTTATTTTGTAACTTAGATGAGTTTAACTGAACTACTGTGGAAGGAACAGAAGTACTTTTTAAGTTAACAGAATTCAAAATTTTCTACCAAAATAAAATACAACATATTTTAAATCTGATGAAAATATAATCCATGCAAAACCATCTTCTCCAATCTAATACACGAAGCATTTATTGCTACTGCACTAGAGGGTTAAAGAAATTGAGGAATCTTTCACTGCACAACCCATTTCAAGACTGAGGAAAGCCCCAGAGAATATTAAACATAAACCTGCAATGGATGGAGTTTGAATGACTAGAAGAGAATTCCCTTGCATGGTGTGTCTGGGAAACTGTTCCAGAGCTGAAAGCCCAGATTACATAATTCTTGTACTGCAACATTTAAAACGAAAACAGAAATCTGTGGATAGGGCATCCAGAATACTTGTACAAGCCGAATGATGCATAGAAATGTAATTCAAATTTTTTGACTTTGCATATGGTGTTGTTAAAAAGATGTAAAGATTATCTAGGGTGTCTGACTCCCACTTCTTGCAGTAATCATTACATCTTATTTTTACTTTCAAGATCAAAAATGTTCTGATATCTTCTTTTTTTTTAACTAAGGTTTTCTACTTTTGCATAAGAATGGGCTTTCAAAGTTCTCAAAAATGACAGACCTTATTTTCTTTTTTCTTACTGTACAAAAGATAGACATAAAATCAGATGATCTCATCATTTCAGTATCTCCTTGTCATTCCAAAATTGAGTACTTCACTAGAATTACACTATAGGAAAGACTTTTCTTGTATAAAAATTAGACAGGGTTCACTGGTTCAGCCCTTTTGAGAGTACTCCAATTAACACTCTGGGTATAAGTTTATAAATGTATGAAAGGACTAAAACCAAGACAAATTAAACAGAGTATTTTGTTTAACAGACCTCACCTAAGGAAATTACAGATTATTCTTAGTGAAGTAAAAAGCATGTAACTACTTAAGAACAGATCTCATTTGTTCTTAAGAGTTCTTAATACTGCAAAGACTTTCCCAGACTCCTTCAAACCACCATTAGCATTTTGTCAAAGTATAATGACTTTGTCATTTTTTAAAACTTACACTGTAGACCTGTGACTTCTTTTATTCTTCAAGGTTTCAGTTGTTTAGTGTGCACTAAGCCTTAAAACCTACCTGTGATTAAATCCAACAAACAAGAAAAATAATTCCTTCATTTCTAGTCATGTGCTGCCTGTCTGAAGCTGAGTTGTTATATCAATTACTTTTGCACCTGTGCTGTTATGTGGGGAGTAGCCAATGAATTTGTTCCCAACTCAAAGCTCTTCTACCTTGTTGTGCTCTTCCAGCTGCAAAGTACACACAACCACAGCGTTTCCATGGGACATCACCACAGTGTGAGGCTGCAGGGCCTACAGACATTGCACATTTACCAGGCAGGTTTCCCAGAACCCAAAAAAACCTATCCCCAAGCCCATCCCCTGCTCATGAACCCCTGTTAGCACTGCTGTATTTCAGTAGTGATAGCTGTGGATATTATTCTACTACAGTACTAATATATAGTACCACCTCCACAATAAAACATCCACCACTATGTTCAGACTAACTGTAGACTGAATTTCAGATATACGTTTGAACTGAAGATTTCTCTGGCAACATCATCTGCACAAATGAGAAAAAGATGCATTAAATAGTCCTAGTAAGAAAAACAGAAACCCAGATACTGAAATCCAACTCTCCTTATTATATCTTGAAGATAAGGATATATTACTTCATTTACTTCTTTTGGTACGAAATTGCAGGTAGCTCCTAACATTTCCTAGATTTCCCTCATTGCCTGGACTTAGGAAAAAAAAAAAAAAAAGTGAAAATTTCAAAATATGCTGTACTTAGCTCATGTAAAAATTGGAATATAGGGAGAATAGGTTGAAAATATTTTCCATTCTCATCACTGAAAAGACTACAGGAATGGTCTTATCTAACATATAAAAGCTGTTATGAAATATTTTCACAAGACTAGTACAGAAGTTAGTACATCTAGTACAGAAGCTAGTACATCTAAATACAATATTGATTTAGTTATCTTTTCTCTAATGCTGTGATTAACCTATAATGCCATCAGTGGGGAAGGGGAATCTTGAAACCATTAAATATAATTTTTAATGCATTAGAATATTTTAGCAAAAAATACAATTACTGTAATACTTTTCATACATATAGCCCTTTTCAAAGTAAAATAAAATGTCTGTCGTATAACGAATTGAATGGAACTCACTTGCTTTGCTTTTCACATGTTATTGCTGCATATGGCAAGATTTGTAAGACTTGATGACATTTCCAGAAAGAAAATGCTTTGTTCTTTGTATTCATACAGGACAACAGGCAAACATCTTCAAATCCCACCAAATAATCTGAAGAATAATTCATCCTTTCTCATGAGCTGACTAGAAAGCGATAGCTCATAACAAGGTCACAATTTTTTTCCACAATTCTTTTACATCATACCCCGTCTATAGAGTGTCACCTGCAAGAGAAATTTCATTAGAGCTTTCTATCAGTTATGTTTTGCCCTAAAGGAGACCCAGGCTTCATTCTTAACACTGTAGTCTTTAGAGCAGTAGCAGGCTGCATTAGGTTGTGATTTAAACACTAAAACAAGAAAGTGCACAGCACTCCTCTCACATTATTGCAGAACTCAGTTCACAATTTAAGCTGTGATATTCTCTAACTTTGGTATTAAATTAATCTGCAAAAATAATCTCTGTAGGTCCAAGAAGGATAGGGAAGATACTGGGAATGTCATAACTAGTACAGTTTCCACATAATACATGTATCTCTCAACCAAACACACTAAAATGCCTTTACTTTATCCCTATTATGGGCAAACAGGAATATCTGATTTTTTTTATTATTCAATTAGCCAATATAACCTGATTAACACTCAATAAGAATGTATACATTATTTAAAACAGTAACTGATATTACTTTGTATCACTTCAAAGAGGAATAAAAATTGTCACTGACACTGTGTCTTGCTTTGCAATAGCTACACTTTTTTTTTTTTTTTTCTTGAAGGCCTCCAACACTTAATGTTTAGGAGTTATTAAAACTGCATGTTTATAAAACCATGGTGACCTTAAGTCCTTTAGCAGATAGCAGTTAGAGAGTAGCCATCATTTTTTAAAATAAACCTGTTGATTACAGATGGTCCAGATTTAGGTTTCCTGGAAACAATTTTTTCAATTGTCAGATAAGTATTGGCCGTCGACATAACGTTACTAGTCAGATGGGCAAAGTACAAATAGCGATGTACTTGCAGTGTTTCTGTACAGACTTTATCACAACGTTTAAAAGAAATCGCCAATGAAATTCTGTAATGGGCTTTGAAGAAATAGGCAAAGCGAGGAATCACTACTTCAGTATTTTACATTCAGGTCCATCTTTGTCCTCTATTAAAATTCTCTGAGAGTAGATATTATTTTTTCATGTAGTACATCAAAGGATAATGTCTTGCCAAATGTTTCTTTGAGATTATTACAGAACTTCGGGTTTCATTCTGTATTATACTTATCAGACTCCTTGCAGTGCGTGATTCATTGTCACATATCTTAACTGTGTCCTTTTAAAATCAGGCCTTCTTCCTGCAACATTCACTTGCAACCTTGAGAACTGTGCATCCAACAAGAGATATTTACCCTCTCAACCTATCTAGTAGATATTCCTTCTTAAATTTACAGAATAGAAGTATACTGTTCAGGAGGATCTTTGTCCTGCATGCTGTTGCATACCAGAAAGGTGCAAGGACAAAGTACCTTTTTTACCTGGACCAGGATCCTGAAACTCACAGTATGAGCAGTTAAGGAATGAAATCGGTAAAAAGACATTCAGAACTGATATTTAGTTTATGATTCTTTTTCCTAATCTAAATTGTCTTAAAATGCTTCTACTCAGTTACCGATGTATAAAGTAGTTTAATTCAGCAGAACTTCTACACTTGGAAAAATACAGTGTCCTGAGTCTGTTTTTTTCTTATGCAACACCTTCCTTTTAGCTTCCAAGCATACAAGGTATATACCATTCCTATTACCAATAAGCTAAATCCAGGGAATGCATATAAATAGAAAGGAAAAGGGTATACATTTCCTATTGGTAAATGAGTCTGAGTTTTAATTAAACTAAACTGGTTACTCTACAGGCAGTCTAACTGTCATGCAAATTACACTAAACTGTACTCTCTTGATCTGGCTGAGTCTGTTCTTTCTGTTTTTTAAATCAAAATTCTTGGAATTCCTCTGAGTTACTCCTTCAACAGCATTTTGATTTAATTTTGCACACAGAGATACAGCTCTGATTATGGACCTTATAGATATCTAAACATATTTCATATTTATGTCAAGGAGTACCAGAACAACTGAACTGGCAACCACTAGCTTTGATACAAAAATGAATTTCCTTATTGACAGTTATAGATAACAAAAAAACAGAACATACTTTTCATCTTTGTCTAATGAATTCAGTGATACCTGAAATTTTTTGTAGAACTTTTCCTGGCATTGTGGAATAAATACATCTTGTGATATCAAAGAGAAAACTGATAACACCGTTAGAAGAAATCATCAAAATTTTGCATTAAAAGTCAAGCAACTTTGTTTGCCAGTGTGCTGCTTACATATACTGAAATGAAAACTATGCTATTCTTCAGTAATGATCCAAAGCTTTAATTATTCTCTTTAAAGCAATTGTGTTTTGGACCATCACAGCAGAATACTGTAAGAATTTTAACAAGCTTTTGATGTTTAAAGCCACACTAAAAATGAGCTATATCCAAGTACAGAAAAAACAATATTTTATTTATAATCTTAGTTTAGTGTTTGAACTACAAATTCTGGTTCTAGAATTGCTTAAAAGATCATGGGTTTTATCGGTTTTCACAAGTAAATTNTTAACTCTTAATTTTGTTATGTATCCAGCTTTGGAAAAGAAATTTTTTTTTTTTTTTTTTTTTTTTACTTTTTCTTCCTTTTTTTTTCACAGAGTGGTCCTTTTGGTAAATACAGAGCAAACCATCAAATCATTACATGGAGAAAAAAAAAAAGTTTTGCTTGTTTGTTTTGCTCATTTGTAAAGTTGCTGCTAATATTCCATTCCCTGTTGAATAATTTCAAAAAGGGCATGAGAAAACAAAAGAAAAAGAAGAGAAAAAGAAGTGACAAAATAGACCGAATCTCACCACTAGAATTCACCATAAAAATTCCCGAAGTGTAACAGAATTCTTACAAAATTTCCTAGACCAGTTCTTTTAGGGAATCAAGATCTCGTATGAAAAATATGGCAAATGGGAGTCAGGGTTGGCTGGGAAGGAAAAAGGGAAGGAGGAGGGTAAATAAGTGCAGCAAAAACAGGTTCTGAGGAATACACATAATTTTGTCTGCTTTAGATCACAATAGAATTTTTAATAAATAAATTTCTTTTTCTTTGTAAAGACACTTTTTTGAAACAGTAGATTTAGCCCAGTCATTTGTGTCATTTGTTTTATAAACCATCTTTTTTTTGCCCCACCCCCACCCCATAATGTCTTAAACATTTTAGATTTGAGTCTCTTGTACATTGTCTTTTGAGTTCATTCGGATCAATAACGGTTCATGCACTGAACTGTGTATTGAATTTATTGTGTTAACTGTTGTTGTGTGGTTGAAAGGAGACTTATAAGAGTTATAGTGGTTTAGGTGCTCATGCTCTATTGCTGGCATGGGCAAGTGACTCTCTATGGGTGTGTCACCTGTAAGCTCATCATCCACGTTAATGATTTCTACAGTCCGTGTTGGAGCATGATGGTTCTGCCGGTGATGCTGTTTCCTCATTTTGTAGAAAATTACCAGCATCACAGCAGCCATGAGAGTGATAGCCACAAAACAACCAATTATGATTTTGGTAGTCTTCATAACCTCATCTATTCCTGGGATCCCGTTGTTTGCGTCCGTCACAGGAATGGTGAACGTTTTTTCTGTTGATCTTGTGCTCTGTGGAGTGAGTGAGGTTGTCATGTTAGTGGTCTCCCAGTTGGTAACTGGTGTGGGCCCAACCTGCTCTGTGGTCTGTGCCTCATCCTGAGAAGGTTCCACAGTCTCTACTGTGACGGTTGAAAAGTATGTGTAACCAGGGTTATCCAGGGCAGTCACATTCAGTGTGGCAGAAGCTGTGGTATTCCCAACAGAGTTACTCACCATGCATGTATACAAACCCGTGTCTTGCACAGTTACCTTTGTAAAATTTAACGTGCCATCACTGAGCACAGCAATCCGAACTCTGTATGCCCCATGTGTCATAACAGATCCATTTGGAGTAATCCAAGATACAGAGGTCAGGGATGTTGATGCCCGGCATTTCATCTCTGCAGCCATGCCTTCTGTGACGTTGAGGTCTGCTGGTGGCTCCACTATGACTGGAGCATAACACGTGAAGTAGTTCAGGTCCAGCTCACCAATATACCTTCCTTTCAAACTGGGAGGTGTGTGGCAACGGGCACAGCATGCAGTATTGGAGGGTGCCTTGTCTTTAATCCACCAGCTGAGCCAAAGGATATCACAGTTGCAGTTCCAAGGATTGTGATGCAAGTGGATCCTTTCCAGACGGAGTGGTGTGAACAGGTCATGAGGCAGTAGTGTTAGATTGTTGTGTGCCAGATTGATCTCCACAAGTGATTGAAGGTTATCAAAAGCATTCCTTTCTATCACTTGAATCTGGGACTGTATCATCCACAATTTCTGAAGATGCATTAACCCTTGGAAGGAACCTGGCCGGATGGCAGTCAGGTGATTCCCAGAAAGATCTAACTCATCCAGTTTTACAAGTGGGGTGAGGTTAGGAATCTCTCGAAGATTGCACATGGCAAGGTTCAAATACCTCAAATTGGACAGACCTTCAAAGGCACCTTCTGAGATATATGAAAGCCTTTTCAATTCCCCCAAATCCAACCTCCGGAGAGAAGGGATTCTGTTAAAAGCATAAGAAGGGATGCTCTCAATGGGGTTATTTCTCAACCAAAGTTCCTTCAGTTTTGACAGGTATACAAAAGCCCCATTTGGGATAGTGGTCAGACGATTGTCAAAGAGTTCCAAAGTATTGAGATTGGCCAGACCATTGAAGGCCCCTATTTCAATTGTTCTGATGTGATTCCTGCTGAGCTGCAGGATTTCTAGGTGCCTCAGATGCTTGAAGCTATTCACTTTAATGATTTGGATCTGATTCTCATGGAGGTTGAGTAACCGGGTGTTGGTAGAGATGCCGTCTGGCACGTCTCTCAGATTCTTCCGTACACAAATCACTTTACTGAACTGGTTGCTGCAAGAGCAGACAGAAGGGCAAGTTTGAGCCCTCACTAGACCAGCCACCACAAGAAGCTGAAGAGCCAACAGCACCACAAGCAGGGGGTCAAATAGGGCCCTGTTAAACCTAGGACCTATCATTATCTGCTGTGGATGTAAGGTCATCTTGTTCAACATTCATAATTTATTTGGTGTTGGTCCTTCTGGAGTTTGAATAGTCTGAAAGAAAGAAGGGAGAAGGAGAATATTAAATTAGTCTCTAATATTTAAATGTGCTCTCTAAACAGAGAGACTTCTCAAGTCCTTTCAGTCAACTCTACCAATTTCATCAAACTGTAGTGCGAATAGAATCACAGAATCACAGAATCATTTAGGTTGGAAAAGACCTCCAAGATCACCTAGTCCAACCTATGACTTAACACTACCAAGTCCTCCACTAAACAATATCACTAAGCTCTACAACTAAACGTCTTTTGAGTAACTCCAGGAATGGTGACTCAACCACTTTCCTGGGCAGCCTGTTCCAATGCCTTACTGACCCCCCTCCTGACTTCGCCAAGAATAGAGAACTCTACCATTTCATGGCCACTCTGCCCAAGACAGCTCCCAACCACCCCATCTCCCACCAGTCCTTCTCTGTTCGTGAACAGAAGGTCTAGCGGGGCACCCCCCTGGTAGGCTCACTAACCAGCTGCATCAGGAAGCTATCTTCCACTCTCTCCAGGAACCTCCTAGTTTGCTTCCTCTGGGCTGTACTGTATTTCCAGCAGATGTCTGGGAAGTTGAAGTCTCCCATAAGAACAAGTGCTGGCGATTGCGTGACTTCTGCCAGCTGCTTGTAGAATGCCTCATCCATCTCCTCATCCTGGTTTGGCAGTCTGTAACAGACCCCCACCAAGATGCCCGCCTTGTTGGCTTTCCTGCTGATCCTAACCCACAGGGACTCAACCTTATCATTCCCAGCCTCGAGTTCTACAACATCAAAACACTCTCTAATGTAGAGAGCCACACCGCCACCCCTCCTGTGCTGCCTGTCCCTTCTGAAGAGCCTATAGCCATTCATTGCAGCACTCCAGTCATGGGAGTGGTCCCACCAC
>VXAA01005072.1:63812-110756 GCA_013399115.1 Anseranas semipalmata
CAAAAAAAAAAAACAAAAAAACACAGATAAAAGCATTTTACATGAATATAGTACTGAAGTACAGGGGATCTGACTATGAAAAAGCAACCATGGCCAGCAGAAGCTATGCTAGGCATCTTCTTTTGCAAGTCCTCATTGCCAACCTGCAAGTTTTGCGTGAGGCAAATATACTGCAGTGAGATTCCTTGTGGCAGTAGGAATGTATTAAAAAAGGTCCTTTCTTTTATACTGGTAGCTTTCCATAGCTCAGAGCTTAAGTATTCAGGAAGTCTTTGCGCAGTCATTTCACGTCAGAGTCATTTTAAATATAAACAGTCTGGAAATACCCTGGGAAAAAAAAAAAATCAGCCAGTGCAAAAACACAGTGGAAAATTCATTTAAAGCCT
Organism: Anseranas semipalmata; assembly: GCA_013399115.1. Classification (NCBI taxonomy): domain Eukaryota; kingdom Metazoa; phylum Chordata; class Aves; order Anseriformes; family Anseranatidae; genus Anseranas; species Anseranas semipalmata. The sequence continues at coordinate 64,199 of VXAA01005072.1, forward strand.
TGAAGAACATTATGGAAATATTTTAATGGGCTTTATATAAAGACCCATCTGGAACTCTGTACTAATTTGCTATTCAATATCTGTCTATTATGCTAGAGACACATGAAGGTTTAGCTTTATAAATCCACACATGGAACACAGACCATCAACCAGCTTCTTTGGTCTATCTTGACAACTCTTTGTCTTCTAAGCAAATTTTTTTCATCTGTCTAGTACCAAAATATCAACTCTATGGTCAATTCAATAACGCTAGTGCCCTCTGCTGCATACATTTAAAATTTGTTTAAAATGTTAAGAATATCCTTACTGTTCAGTCCATTTCCCAGACACCATTACATTATTAAACTGTGTTTACACAGTAACGTATATTTTCTTTATGGTCATGGAGACATACACACATATATAGCTATTTGTTTTGTTTTCTATTTCCACAGAACTCTGAAAATCTTTACTCAGAGGGACTTCTGATATGCATGTTCTTCTTTCTATAGCTTATCTGAAACTTAGTCCTGATGTACTACACATTTTCCTCTGAGCAAAAAGCATTGCCCTCTTAAGTTCCAACACAGAAGATGAAGCAAGGAAATAACAAAGCTAATCTACCTTTGCAGAGATGTACAGTGCAGCCTTCCCTAGGGACAGCTTGAAGGATGCAGCAGTTATGCTATTGAAAGGTAACTTTGCTGAACATGTGTACACAGAGATGTCTTCCTTATGGGCCTTGTAATGGAACTGGTGGTTCCTTTTTATTTATTTATTTATTTTTTCTTTTGTAATTAGGTCTTAAGCCTGATACGCTTTGATCGCTTTTTGTTATTTTACCAGTATAAAGTGACTATACTCACTGTGATCATTGAAGGATTTTCCTGTAATGATGGACTTTGATTACAAAAAAAAAAGAACTCCTAAACCTTTCCAAAGATCTGTCTGATTAGGTATGCAGGTGGCGAAGATATTTTCCCAAGTTCAAGTGATCCCTGGCTGGATCATTGGTAGTTTAGTTGCTGCTGGCAACTCATCCTTAGCTTCCTATCTAGTCTGTGGGTCTATGAGTAACAGTCTCAGCAGCGGAGCAGTGCAGTGCAAAGGCCATGGCTTTCGCCCAATATATGGCTTATGACACAGTATAATCTAATACATGTCTGTTGGTGCTGTACATCTGCCTTAGAAAACAACGAGATGTGATGCCATTGTATTGAAAACATGGTGAGAACATCAGATATCGGGTGATTAAATTATCACAGTGCAACTGAATCTTCACAACTCTCCCTCAGCTTTATGCCAGAAAAATTCTGGAGGAGAGCATTCAGATCACTTTTTACAACTAAATTAATAAATATGTGGATACATTAAGAAAAGGCACCTTTGCTTCACTTTATATGGCAGTTATATATGCTGTACACCACACCCTTTTAAAGAGCTTATTGAAAGAAAAACCCTTTGCAAAGATATCTGCATTTTTTTAGTAAACAAGCCACTCTACAATTGCAAATTACATGGCAGATTTCCAAACATATGAAGAGGAGCTAGGTGTGTCAAGCAGCTTATTATGTTGGGATGTCTCTTCCAGTAATATCAGCACTGGAGCATTGCAAATAGTTTTTTGTATGGAACAGAGCATGGAGTACAGTAATAAAATAGGTCTAAACCCCAGGATGACCTTATGCAGAAGTGACTCTTTTGCCTCTCTTTTGAGGAACCCTGAATGCTCTCAGAGCGTAGTCTGATCCCCTTCAGGCAGCAATGCAAGCAGAGGAAGCCAAGAGAATTTCAGTGTAGATAATAGAAGAAAAGCACACAATCTGTTTTAGCTGCACAAAATGCTAAAACACACAAGGGCCAGCCCTCATCCCTGAACAGAGACTGAACTGTGGGCAGGGAGCTCCACTGGGGTCAGAAATCCTTCACCAACATCTGCTCTGCAAATGCTCCTGCAGCCTCAGATGTGTGTCCCCATCTGGCTGTGAAGGGTTGGGCTCATGGAAACACATTGTTACGAATTTACTCACCATACTCTCCTGTTCCCCGTCCTCCCTTTTCTGTCCTGAAATTCCTTTCCACCCGAATGAACCCCTGAAGACTAATGCTCTTCAGTTCAAGACAAGTACAAACACTTTGCATGCCATGCCCTGTCCATATACAGTAAAATGACACCATTTTTTTTCCTCATTGTCTTTGCTGCCAACAAAGGAAACCATGCTATGTTCTTTATAGAGCATTACAGTAATAATGACACAAAATCAGTAAATAGACTGGGTTAAAGTAGATTTCATGTCTTTCTCTTCCTAGCCTTATTTTTTATCACTGCAACTATATAGCTGTGTATCTTTTCCTCCATTCTTAAAAATCAGTTTTCCCTTTCCACTGTTATAGGACTTTAAAAGTCTCAACAACAGTTTAGGGACCCATTGCAATAATGCCTAAAAACCTGGGAGGTTTCAAAGCCCAGCAGCTTTTATCTATTTGTTTTTTATTTTATTTTTAGTTAAATACAGTGGAGGCCAAAGAGGGCTAAATAGGCAGCCCTGCAATACAAACTGATTACAAGAGACCAAATAAATCAAGACACTCACAATGCAAATTATGCTCCTCTTTGCATGTTTCACTGCTTTGCTCTGAGACATAGTCAGGATTTCCTATGGCCCCTTGAAGCATGTAAGTGTAGGATGAAGAGCGGATATTGCTGTACCATGGATGCATTCCAGTTTTCTTCTGAAAACCCTCTAAGACAGCTGAATCACTAAGACACCAACCTGAAAGACCTAAATGTGACTGGACACATTCAATCCTCCTGAATCACCATTCATTTCAGGGGAGTTCAATCAAGGATGAGTTTGATCCAGTCTGCCTTTTCCTTCTTTTCTTCCATTTTGTTATACAGAAAACAGCTTTCTTTCACAACCCTCATTTTCCAGCATGATTTCATGTTTCCTCTAGTACATCTTCCTAAGGTTTTTAATTTTCTCCTTAACTTCAGGCAACATAAATGAACATGAAATAGACATTTTTAAAATGAGATTTTTAGTGCACATTGGTCCAGGCAAGAATATTTGCATTTTAGTTGGAAATAAAGAGATTTCACAGAGTTTTAAATTAAATCAGTTTGGCATGTCCCTTTATTTATACATCTTCTTTTACTCGCAAGCTTGACTCGTACTTTGTATTCTCAGTATAACTGAAAACATTTGCTAATTTATAGGCAATATGTAATGGATATTTCTTTAGGACATATTATTTTTATTTAGAGTAATTTGTTGTTTTTTTTATTGATCATTGTACTTTGCTTGGATGTCACCCAAAGGGTGAAACGGATAAAATATCTCTGTTCAGACTACATACAGTTGTGTGAATGGAAGCTATCTATGAACTGTCCACTATGAAAGAGCTTAAATTCTTTCATAAAAGCCATCAGAATACAGCTTGGTAATAGTCCACCCATGAACATTCTAGAAATTTAATTGGAATTAACTTTTAAAGTGGGTTAATTATATTGCATTAAATCTTTGTGTGGACACTCTTATTTAGAATTTAATTTAAGCTAAATTGAATCAAGGCCATTGTAATTTCAATTAAGAGTGTCCATAAAAGAATGTAATGCAGTTTAGCTAGTCCCTTTTCAGAGTTAATTTGGATTCATTTTCTTGAGACCCCATGTAGACATTAGGAACTTTCATTCTGTATTGACTTGGGCTCAATTCAAACCAATTACATAAAGGTAAAAAGGTTTTCTACCACATCACCGATCCCTTGGGTTATTCAAGTCCCATTTTGCTCTTCTCACTTCACTAATTCAGTTGATAAAACACCGTTTCTCTGAACATATTATTTTGCTTTCATCTTCTATATTCTTCCAGACAGATATTTTTCTGGGGGGAACCAGGGAACTGTACAGGAAATTTTGCAATAGCAAAATGATAACAAAATTCTCTTAATTACTTACAGCAGCATGTCACTACATCCCATATACCAACCATGATATAAATGAGTCATACAAGCACCTTAAGGATTTCACCTGAAGGTGTATATTTCTTATACCAGAAATACCTCAGTGAGCAACAATTAAACTGTAGTATATCTGTAATTATTGAAAGGATACTTTTTTAATCCAGTTTTGGTTTATTATCAAAGCAAAATCACAATTCCCCTTTTTGGAAGGCATCCGTGAACCACAAACAAATTAGTATAAAAACAGCCCTTAGTAAAAAATTATATGATATTTTAAAGCAGCGCTCCAAAACACTGCAGTCTTAACTCCTGTCACACTGGGGTCATTATTTTGGAACACTGTAGTACTTCTTTGTTTTTAACAGACTAGCAGTGATTTAAGACATCTATTTAAAGGTACTACAGTAATATTTCATTTCAAATAAACTAGTTTTGGTCTTGTAGAATATTATCAATTTTTACATACAGACATTAAATCCTATAAATGAGCATCATTTTCAACAACATGCTACAAGATTTTAAACTAGCAGGCAAAAATTGGCAGGTTAGGTCTATAGGATATCAAAATGTTGTGTTTTAAAAGATGCAAAAGCAAAAAAGTGAAAGACTGATGGAATCCAAGACTTTAGCACAGATTCCTTCCAAAATTTTCTCCCTACTCATAAACGATAAAATAGAGATGATGGAAATGTCAGATCAGAGCACTACATAGTCTAACAATGCATACACGAATGTAACCGGTACAATGAAGATCAATGGAAAGAAATGGGTATTAGAGTATACACTTGCCCTTAAGAAAGTTTCATCCTAATGTTATGAAATTAGAAATCAGATTTTAAAGCCAAAAATGATATGATTTAACATCCTTTCCTAAATTACAGTATGTATATTAATTTACTGAATATGCAAACGGTGAATATTTTTGTTACCAATACAAATCATCCTTTGATCCTTGCTGAGTTCTTGACCTCAGTAGCGAATATAAACTAGGAGACAGAAATATTTTAGTTTGATAAAAATATAGTGCAGTTGTGGATCGGTAATACTTCCTATACTTAGGCAACAGGGATGCTCTGGTAAAAATTGAAGTCATTTAGAAAGATTTTAAGATTATTTTGAGATTAGCAAATCAGAGGATTGTCCACTTCAGTGGCATAAAGAATCATGTCTGTGCTTTAACAAGTGCAGTTTTTCCAAATGCATTTTGTAATATGTAAAACAGAGGAGACTGAGGGATGAAAGGGAATTATATTAAAGCAGGAATGCAAAATCTTCACTAATGCTTTTTATCATATCAGTTAAAACATATCTGCCTAAATATATCTGTGCTGTAACACTGTGCTAAGAAAGGTGCTTTGCTATTTTAAGGTACGAATTATTTGATGTTGAGCTGGAGAAGTGCCGGATAGGTATTTCATAACCTTGGTACCTATAGGCTGTATTGCTAGTATGCATTATTCTAAATGACATCCTGGGAGAAACATACCCAGCTAATAACACACTAAAGCACCAGAGTCCATTTTGCATCATTGCATTTGTAGTGGCTAACTGAGTCCAAATTACTCCCTGATTCTGTTAATAAACAAAGAGACAAAGAGAAAAAGAGACAAGAGATAAAAAGTTAAGGCTGTGAATAGCCTCGAGTCTGGCAAATGATGGTTAAACTTCTTGTCCTTGGTAACTATGGAAACCCCTTAAGGTAAGAGTGGAACACAGGCATTTTCTGGTCTGCAATTTACAAGCTGTTTATTTAATTATGAAGGAATATGAAACTGTTAGGGGCAGTGCAATTATCATACTGGGATAGCATTTTGAGAGAAAAAAATAGGTACAAAGAATTATAAGAAGTTAATTTTTTGGAAAATTACTTGTTTTAGGACTTCCATGAAACTGCAGCACATTGTTTTTTCACTGAGAGTTGAGGTGGGTTTTTTGTTGTTGTTGTTGTTGGTAGTGTTTTTTTTTTCCAAAAGGGTGTGAGTAGCCAAAATTAGTAATACGACATTTTGCCATAATATCTCTCAGTAGATTCATAGTAATTATGTCCATTCTATGCCCCATGAACAAAACCAAGGTCAGGGTGTATTTCAATTAAACCCTAGGTTTTACCGAAGTGCAGCACAGCCAGAATAGCAAGCACATTATTACCAGATCTATCACTGCTGGGCAATGAATAGGTCACAGGTGCTCTTGCATACACTGTTTGTACACCTTTGAATATTACAAGTGGGAAAATGTTTCGACTCAATTTAGGAGGCAGCTAGTGAAATAAAATTAAGAGTGAAACTATGTGATGACTCAGGGGGACTGTAACAATTACCTACAAGTATTTTCCTAGATCTGAACACCAAACTTTCACCTGATACTTCTCTTGTTGGGAGCTGCATGAATGTAAGGGCTGCAGGGCCCTTTGCACACACTGGAAACTTTGGCAACAATACATCGTTGACTAGATTGTCTTAATAAGATGTCAAATATAAACACATCCTCACAAGGCCTCTGAAAAAGAGGCAGGTAATATTATTCTAGTTTATGACTGAAGAAACTGATGCATTAATGCATTAAATCAGTTGGCAAAATTTTGCATGTGTCTACATCACAGTCTGCAATCATGAGCTTCACACTCCATGCTGACTAGATGCAATGTGTGTTGCTCCAAATGATAGGCATGCAGTAACTCTCTGTTGCTGACCCTAAGCTAAGGTGCCTCACAGCACTGCTCCAGCCTGGCCCCAAGAGCACGAAGAGAAAGCCTGCATCTGAGTGGAGTGTGGATGAATCTTGCTCACAGCAGTCCATGGGAGACTAAGTGGATATGCTGTAATGAAAGTTGTCAGCAGCAGAGGCAGGACTGGGAGCCAGAACTCCTGAATCACATTTCTATTCAAATATGGACTTTATGTACATATTAAAGGGTGCGATGCTCAAGATTTAGAAGACCAACATGCTATGACATTTAAAACTAAATTTGATTACATATTAGAAAATATTCAGTCCTATTCTGCAGATTCCTGCATTATTCTTATCATAGTATTTGTACACCTTCCAGAAATGCATTAAATATCCTAAATTTGACATTTTCACCTGCATATTACAATCACAGAATCATTTATGTTGGAAAAGACCTTTAAGATCATTAAGTCCAACCATCCACCTAACACTACCAAGTACATCGCTAAACCACATCCCTACACACCATGTCTACACGTCTCTTAAATACCTCCAGGGATGGGTGCTCCACCACCTCCCTGGGGAGCCCATTGCAATGCCTAACCACCCTTTCCAAGAAATTCTCCCTGATATCCAACCTAAACCTCCCTGGCACAACTTGAGGTCATTGCCTCATGTCCTATCACTTGTCACTTGAGCAGAGACTGACACCTTGCTGCAACCTCCTTTGAGGTAGTTATAGAGCTATTCTTTCTCCCTTCCTCCTACAGAAGGACTGCATTCAGACGTTGTTTTGTTTAGGCAGGTATTATTATCTGCCACTGTTGATACTGTAGACTGTAGACTGTTGATAGCTGTTGATACTATAGACTGCAAGCTTGAAGAAATACATTGTGAGTTCCAAATAATTTATGATGATTGCTATGCTATTTGTACTTGAAATTCATTGGACATCTCATCAGAAGTGTTCTTCCCTTGTACCCAGAGAACAGGCCACAGATGCTGGTAACTGGATCTCCTGGGACCCAGCTCAAACATTCCTACAATGGGAATGGGCAAGGACTCCTGGGGACCTATTGTCTCCTTTTCCCTGTGAACTGTTCCCAAAGTTAATTCTTGCCAAGACTCTCCTATATATGTGCTATGATCTTCTAATTCTTGGCTGTGGGGAAGCTTTCATGTAAGCCTCATGACAGACAAGGTTTTGGCAAGCTCTGAACTACTTTTTAAGTATAAATGTTTAAAAGAACCTGAAAAAAAAATCCTGCCATAGAAATAAACAAGTGGTGAAATGCGACATTTCAAATCATTACCCTTTGGGGCTATCCAACTGGGAAGATGTAAATCATTTGAGAAAGGAGGAAAGGGAAGAGTTAAGAGATTCCTGACTGTTTCACATGCAACTAGGCAAAGTGTCTTCTGGTCACTACTGTACCGGGCCATGATAACGTGAAGTCAACCTTTCCCATTTGTAATAACCATATCCTCTCAGGGATACGTTCCCCAGGGACGTAGTCACAGCACCAAACCTATCGGAGTTTAAGAAGTGTTTGGACTGTGCTTTTAGTCATATGGTCTGAAATTTTGGGAAAACCTGTGTAGTGCTAGGAGTTGGATTCGATGATCCTTATAGGTCCCTTCCAACTTGAGATATGCTATGATTCTATGATTCTCTCTAACGCCAACCCTACCGTACCAACATCTGTTTCAGACCTGATGATGTTTCATGGATCACAGTAATTTTGAAAGATAGTATGCTCCAAAACCATTTTCACTCTAAAGTGACTAATGACTAATTACTATTGTTTTAATTACTAAACGCCAACGAGAGCATTAACCCTCTGTATATGTTTGTATAAAGCACAGTCATAGGGTCACACATCTATATATGACTACATTTGAATAACAGAAATGGTTCATACTGTGATTTCCACTGCCCCTTACAAGTAAAAACAATCCTTTCCCCATGATTTAATAAGAGCTTAGTCAAGCACTGGAAGCAGACCCTGATCTACCAGAGATACACAAGTCAAATTTTATAACTGTGTTGTTTACTTGTAACATTGCAAATAAAACAAAATAATAATGCATTTTTTCCTTTAACCTGTTTCAATTTTATTTAAACATTGAATTAATTCTGAAGTAACTTGTTAACACCGAAGCATTCTGTTTCTATATGCTGTGATATAAGGCACTAGCACACTTCTGTATCATCCATCCCAATGTGTTTTCCTGACGTATCCAAAACATAATGCATATCTTTGCAGAATATATAGACTAATTCAAGAATTGATAATGCAGATTTGCCTGGAAAAGTCACCATTAACAAAGAAAGTTTGCATGCAGCGTGGTGAATACCAAAGGCAGCAGAAGATTTTGTGAGAAACAGTGGTAAATTATATGAGTTATTCTCTTTCTGTCCAGATCATTTATAAATCTCATAATCATAAATGACAGAGAATGTAATCTCTCTGAATGTTTACACTGTGCTAAGTCTTATAGAGAAAAATAATGGATTACTTCATATTTTCATGAAGACATGCTTTTTAAACTGAGGAATTCATGTTTATGTGATGGAGCATCTTCTCTATATAGACTGCTTATAGACTGCTTATTGAAATCATTGGCCAAATTCAATGTATTACTACATCAATATGAAATTCATATCAGAACCAGGAAAGTTGGCAAATAATTCTTAAGTAAATGATCAATTTCACTGAAGTGCTGTTTATCTGCTTCTACCAACATGATAAAATGCCCAGTAACACAAGTGCTGCCTGCTTGTTCACCAATTCAGATTCAGATTCACCAATTCAGAAGTGCTGATACAGTACTCTGAATTCATGGGTTGACCACAGACTTTCACTTTAACAATATCTATGAGAGAAAATCACAGTAAAAACTAACTCCTACAGAAATCAATGGGAGTTTTGTCTTTGATTTCAGTGGAGTCAGGACTCCATCTCATATGTGAATAAGAATTTGGTATACCAAGTCAACTGCAGATTACTGCTGATGTAAACACTTGGACTTTGATGCTATTCTTTTAGGATAGTTTTTAGGGAGACAGAAATTTAATTTTCATTTAATTAAAACTGTCACATAAAGTAAGAGTAGTGACTGAGCTAGCTAAAAAGGCAGAGTTCATGTGTGACAGAGTATTATGAAACAAAAGTAATATAATGTTATAAAATGTCAAGATATTAACATATTGGATTCTTAAAAGATTCCAAGCAATTACTTTGCTACTTTAAAAATGTAAAGAAAGAGAGTGAATCCAAGGTTTGAAATAAATTTCAAAACTATCAGTTCAAAGCAGAATAAATTTGATAACTGATGTTATTTGAGGATATAAATATATCCATTTACAGTAAAACTTTCCATTCGTATGCTGACTTATACAGTAGCACATATATATTTATTACAGACAGCAATGATACCACCTATTATTAAGGATGTCCAATATCTGCCATTGTGAAACTCTGTTTTCAGTTTCTTACAACTTTGTAAATTTTTAACCATTTGCAGATGAAATGTTCCATGCAAGGGATATACCCATACTATAGTTATTGAAAGTTGTACAGACATACTTGAGCAGCTTTGAAGCAGCTGGCATCCTTATGTTAGTAAGTAATAGTAACAAAAAATGGAACATTACTGATAAATACCCAAGTACTAAATTCAGGTTGCTTTTTCTTTCTGTACACTGAGACACAGGGTTCCTATAAGAAAAATACAATCTAGTCATGTAGTTAAAGATCGTATCAAAACGTGGGCAGCCAATGAAGCTCACACACAAATAGTTGTATTTGTTTATGCATAGTTATACCTAATATACTTTGTAAAATATAGTTCAAAATTATTTCTAAAAAAGGTTTCCTATCAGGAAAAAAAATATTTTCTGAATTTTTAGATTTTAACTACTGCTCCAGCCTGAGCACATCAAAAATAAAGTTGAATGACAAAAGTACTAATGTATCCAGATCTCTCGGGCTGAGACCTATGTCCGGATTCTTAACTATACTCTGTACTGCAGAATGATGCATGAGGATAAGCACACTAAATATTTTTGGCAGCCATTACTAGGGGTCATATAAGTACTTCAAGAAGACAAATAAATTGATAATGCAGTCCTCCCCTGAAGTATGCTAGAGAAGACTTCTGGCAACATCAGGCACTCTCTTACCAGAGTATTTCACACCAGTTCCATGTGGCTGTGGGCTGCAAAGAACAATGATAAATGTAAGTGCTAAGAAATGTAAGTGCTAACGTTGCACTGAAATACTGACACTGGACACTGTACAGTATATATATTCCCAGCACCGTTTTGCTGCAACAGATAGTGGACCATTTAGTCTGGAAGCTTGCATAAATAAATGTAGAGTATCTTTTGCTATTTGCCAGGTATTTCTGACTATATCCACTTGTGCAAGCATACCTAATGGTGGCTATTATAAAGTAATTGGCTCCAATATCTGACCTTGATCTGCAAGAATGATTTTAAAATCTGGATTCAAATAACTTGGGTAAAAAATCTTCATTTCTTTACTCATATTGCTGTCCATATTGCTATAGAAAGCTCTAGAACTGACAAGATGTCATAGCAGCAGCTAGAAACAGTGAAGACTACAGGAAGTTATATTGCACAGTGGAACTTCACAGAAGCACAGAAATCTCTTTTACTAGCCCTGATTTCTGGACTGGGATCTAAATCTCAGAAGGATTTTAGAGAAGACAGGGGACCTGCTTGGTATCAGGCATAAGGAGCATGCACAGATTTAAGAACTTCCTCTAATACTGCAATCATAGATATAAACCTGAGCTATCACTATCAGAGAGCAGATGATGGAAAAAAAAAAAATTTTTTTTTTACATGTGAGCTCCTCTATGGCTTTGAGAAAAAAAAAAAAAAGTGATATATACAGCACATTCCCATGACTTCTTTTCTTTATGATTCTTTCCTTTCTAGAAATGTGAAGGCAATATTTTTCTCTGAAATTCTACAGAAATTGGCTGAATTTGGTCTAATTCTCAGGTGGGATAAACTGGCATTGCTCTAATCAAGTCAATGAAACCAAAACGATTTTTATTCTAGCTGAAGTTTGGGACCCTTGTTACCCTCTAAACTAGACTGATCCATTCTTGATGAGTATCAAGAGGTTCAGACAGCCAATTGCTAAGAAAATGCAGCTTTTATAAAATAGGCTTCAAATGGTAAAGATAAGACAAATGCTTTTTTTTAAGTATGCAAATAAGGGAGATCTGTTTTCTGATTGCTGAAATGCTGAAAGAATGGTAATTAAGACTGGATTTAGTTCTAGTTCTTAAAAAAAAAAAAAGAAAAAAGAACTTTCTTTTTCAAAACAATAAGTCATCTCCTTTCTTTTTCTCTTTTTGTTCCTTACTACCATAAAATACAGGGTTGCAATGGTGGTTATGAACTGAAAACAGCAGACAGCCTGTGATGAATCAAGAGATTCAACCTTATCTCCAACCTTTATAATGTATTATGTCTGGTGTACACGGGATTTAGGAGGCTTTACATTGACAAACAGATGGTAATAGCTTACAGTTATACACTAACTTTTATCTAGAAGTTCGCCTATGAGCTTTAAATCCTACACTGACAAACAACATATATCACATATCAGAATTACCTTATTCTCCACTTAAATACAGCTATTTCTGGAGAGAAACACAGAGGCTTTTTTTTTTTTTTNGTTTTTTTTTTTTTTTTTTTTTTTTTATAGGATAGCAAGTTGTATCAGGAAATACTGAAGACTACTATCTTCAATTCAAACTGAAGGCAAACTATAAATGTGGGGTATATATCTACGTTCAAATTTGACCTACACCATTAAGGTAAACTTCCATACTGTTTTGGAAACTGCATTTTGGAAAGAAGGCTTGACTTGGGATTTTTCATTCACTTGTAATGTGTTAGAAAGGAGTATTTGTGTTAGTACAGCACTAGAACACTGCCGTAGGATTAGCTTGGAAGAACAATCTGCTTTTATGGAATTGTGAAAATAGCTTCTTGCAGCTCTCTGTTTTGTACAGCAGATACAACAGATCTTTTTTCAGCACAGACAGAAAGCTAGGTTTCCAATGTGAGGAGACCACTATTCCACAACCTTTACTCAACAGTAACATATGCATACTGATAATCTATCTATCAGTATTTGCAGAAGGATGTGCTAGACAGTCTCTCTTATCCCTGACATCTGTCTTGAATAAGCCAGGACATGACAGATTTCTTGGGAAAGACTTAGCCATGAATTATCTTCTCTCATCTTAAAAGTGAAGACAAACACTGCAAGAAAGTAGCCATCATTTGGTAAGATCTATAAAAAGTCAGTATGTGCTGTTTATACCGCCTTCAGCAGCTGATGCTTCTTTTCTTACTTACAACAGGTACCAAGTTAATGTTCAGTGGCAAATACTAGGATTTAAAGTCCTCTCTGTAGGTAACCACAAGTACAAGAGAGCAAAGCTGTATTAAAATCTTACCATCAGTCTTTAAAGCTATTTAAGGGGGTAGAGCTTGCTGCTGCTCCACAAAGCAGCCCAGCAATGTAACCTGCAAGACTGCAGTATACTGCAGTCACAAAAACAGCCTTAATAGTTTCTCCTTAATATATTAAGGTAGCATAGCAAGACACCTTCCAATTTAATTAAGCATCTGCCAGGAACTTACAAACTCCATTTTTCCTCTTTAAAGAGTACAAAATCCTCCTTTTAAAATTTCATTTACCTGCAGTCTGATGTCCATGTTGTCAGCATTTTTTTTCCATAAGTGTAGTACAAATTGCTAAGTCATTTTAAAATTATATAGCAGCAAAAAGAACAGTCTTTTTTTTTTTCTTTTAATGGTTTGGGGTGCTTTTCTTCTCACCAGGATCCCTCACATTTACACTAAATACAGCTTCATTTTTCAAAATGAAATTTAACAAGCAGTACTTACGAGCGAGAAAGGCACTTACTAGACTAAATTCAATTGCTCTTCACTGTTATTCTTTATCTCCCAATTTTTACTGAAAGGAAAAGTAAGAACATACTAGGGAGTGAGAGGAATAATTTCATTAGTGATTGCTAATGACAATGCAGCTATAGCAGACAGTACACCTGAAAGTCGTTATGGGGCTACTACTGTCCTCTTACTGAAATTCTGTTTCTCAGGCTATTGATTCAAGGATTTTGAAGATGGATTTGCTGTACTTCCCCTGCAAACTGCAAGGAATAATGGCTGACTCCATTTACAACAAAAACACTTTCACTTAATTTCTCTCTAAATATTGTGAACATAAGGTTTATAGGTAGACACAAACTCCAAAGGGATCACTATTGATCAATTTGGGCATCCACTCTTTCCTTTCTCCCAGTATGCACTATCCCAGGGAGAGACCTTGTGAAGACCTTGTGCCCCGTGAAGGTCATTGGCCATGCTGCTCTGCCCATGACTTGGTGGCACAGTCTTCAATGACATCAATGATTTCAAAGATCCAGATTTTGTACTTCAGCTAAGGTGACCTGACTCTCTCCTTATCTCCCCACTCCCTCCCAAAAACAAACAAACAAACAAACAAACAAACAAACAACAACAACAACAAAAAACAACACACTTCTATCTTCTGCATCCCTACTGAATTTTGCTTTCTTGGGACATTCTTTTAATAGGAAGCTTCCAGTTCAATTCGGTGCATGAAGATCAGGTTATTCAACACAAAATTACAGTTATGGATGCTGAAACAGCACTCTATAGCATGAAGAATGCCTGTAGAAAGTCCTGACTGTGCTGTAATACTGTTTGCTGTCAAAAATGAAATTCACAGGCCAGATCCACAGCTTCTATAAATCAGTGTAGCTTCACTGGCACAGGATCTGGCTCACTGCATCCATTTAGATAGTTTCTCAAACCCCTGATCCTGCATTTTTATCCAAGTGCTGGTAACAGAAAACTGAGGGTGAACCCACTTACACTTAAAAAAAAAAAAAAAAGTAAAAAAGGGTACCCACATCTCTTTGTTCACTGTTAATGACATATCTGTGTTGTTACATACAAGAATGAAAATTAGTATTTAAATATCTGTCTGGTAATTATTTGTTATATTGATATAAATATATATATCCATATATATTCATTATAGTCATATAAACATTGTGTAATTAATTATTTCTCAAAATGAACTTAATCAACAGCAGCGTCAAAAAAATTCACCTGCTACTTTTTGTGTCTCTGTCCTTTAGAATGACTATTGGATTTGTGTCACCAAAAAATCAACAAAGGCATGTTTCCAGGAGATGTGGATGACAGGTCAGAGGAATTCAGTGTTTGATACCCATGAGAGTCTTCTCTTTGGAATGAAGACATTAAATGGTGCAAAGTATTTAAAATCCTTTTTTTCTTTTTTACTCCTCTGCTGATGAATGGCTTGCCAAAGCCATACCATAAGTTACTAATAAATTCAGGATCAACACTGAAGGGCCCCAGGTTCAAGTTTGTTTTTTTTTTTGTCTAACCAATATTGTCTTCTAGATAATATTAAATCCACCTTAAGCTTACTTACATGATCAGGTACTAAATGATCAGTTGTTTTGAACCACAGAAATCAAATGAATCACTTTATCTCCCCTATTTGCCCAGTCAGCTCACTCAAGGATAACTCATGCCATTTACCAATGAAGTGATTACGAGGATTTCAAAAGAGAAATTGGAATGATTGCTTCTACATGTTTCTATTACACTGCTGCTTGTCATTTGTCCCTTCAGGCAAATGCCATACCCCTCACCAATATCACATTCTCTTATGCAATATGCAGAAATCTCTCCTTTCTCTTTAAAGTTACAGATCCATCTTAAACACAAGTTAACAAAGTATAATGGAGAAGATCACAGCCTTCCATTATCTTGAATGTTTGATCTTAATGAGGCCTGACTGCACTTCAACTGAGTTAGAACAAAGTGTGTAAAACTATCAGGACTGTATTAGAAAACAGCACCCACAATCTTTGATGTTTGATTCCTTTCCTACTCATACAAAGGCAAGTATAAGCTAATAGATTTTTTCTTGTTACTCGAAGCAGCTGGTTGCAAAATCTGGAAACTGCAAAAAGGCTTTGTGAAGAGATTGCACTTCAAAATTATTCTTAAGCTGATTGAAGGTCTGAAATTTATTTTCCAAAATGTATTTAAAAGGGCAATTTGCTACAGCTTACAGTGTAACTCAAAATGTTTGAGTAGGAAGAAAATTATTCATATTCACTTAAAAGGGTGGAATTCCAGGTTTTCTGGACATGAAAATGGCATTTGCCCGAACAAGTCATTCTTTCAGGGATTTTTTTTTTGCTCTATACTTGCCTGCATGTAGTATCTGATACCTGTTGTACCTGAGCAATGCTAGTGATCAATTTTCAAGAGTTAAACCTAAACATGCTATGAAAAAAAATCAGCACTGTATGTAGCATAGCATTACATAAGCATTGCATGTAGAAATGTAAGGAAGACTCATGCATACATATACATACTTTATTACTTGAGCAACTCCATGGACAACTGAATAATATTAGATGAAAGGTTTGTGACATTTTTTCCTCATCAAACACCAAACAGACCTACAATGAATAAGAGATTTAATTACTTATTCTGTTTTTTTTTTTTGTTTGTTTGTTTGTTTTTAAGACTGAGCCTTGAGACTAGCATGACGGCCCTTTGAAATCCTAGAACTATATAAAAGTTTTGTTAATGCCACCGTCCAATTCTTTTTGCAATTATCTAGAGGCAGAAAAACTGGTTTACCAAAAAATCTACTTGTGTGATTATCCAATAATAAAAATTAAAATCTAACAATGTGCAGACTCCAGTGAAATCTACAAAGTCAGCAAACAGTACATATACATTTTATTTTATTTTATTTTATTTTATTTTATTTTATTTTATGTTAAAATGGTGTTATTTTTTCCCACCAAACATATACTGTCAAGCTACAAGATTGATCTGCAGGTGATGTCCCAAACGCAAGTGTACTGGAGTATCTCTGACTGGATTAGTAGGGACAAACATATCTGATGGCAGGAGAATTGATCAATAATTAAAGTTTTAAGTTTTGCGTCAGTTCAAGAGAATTGGATGCTAAAAGCCCATCTTCTCCTCTTCACATTAGTCAGACAAAGAACTGAATAAAGCTACAGATTCACCAGTACTTAGAGGGAGACCTAAAAGCGTATGTTACCTAGGTAACATATATTTAGACCTATGGAAAGAATTAAATCCAATGCTGATGTGGAAGGGAATTAGAGATTGAACAGATGAAAAGGGTACTTCACATACTGACCTGTGTGCCAAGATCACTCCCATATTCCTAATGCTTCACTCATGGTTTTTCAACCAATACATAAAGTTGCCATATGAATTGTTGGTGTTGTGATGCAGATGCAGTGACATAAATGGCTATAACAAGGAACAGGAAAAGGGGATTGGGTTAACATTAGTCTGATATACAGGTTTTTCTTCTATTGCTCGGAATAAGCATGATCCTGAGCTCCTGTAAGAACTGGATGACTGGCCAACCAAAGCACCTTCTGTGGTCTCTGCTTCCCATCTGGGTGACTGGAGGATGAGCAGTTTTAGGGCAAATAAAATATAACTCAAGTTTTAGCTTGTAATAGCAAAATATGTCTTTCCCATACAATTAAAACATCGTCATACATTTTTTTTTCTGCAAGCTGGGCACAGTAGCGAATGAATATGTTCAAGCAGAATTAAAACTTGTCTTCTGTAAGCAGTTTAGGGATTATCTACCCTACTTGCTCACTCACAGTGATGCTGAGTGGTGTGTGCTGTGTTTGCCATTAGTTGCAACTCCTAGGTGAAGAAAATATTCCTATAGCACGGCTAATGGAGTTATTCCTGCAATACATGCAGCAGAACTTTTGTGCTGTGATACTGAAGATTATAAATTTACAGCCTGCTGCTGAAAGGTGCTGGGGGGGTCATTACACAGTCTGAGCTGAAGCTGATTTGATCTTGAAACTCAGCAGAGTAGCTTCCTGACTCAAGATCATAGTTGTATAGTCTTTCTCTATAAATGGTTGGATTGAGAAGAAAAAAAAAAAAAAAAAAGCTCATCTCTGTTAATTACTACAGCCATATTTGGCTCATTAGTGCCATTGACTCATGGGGTGTGAAAAAAAAAAAAAAACAACTAAAAAGGTTGCACCCCAGCAAACTAAACATGAAAAATGCTCTTTTGTAATTATGAATGAAACAGAAACATTGATTTATGGTTAATTATTCCTTTGACCATCTAATATATCTATAACTTAAGGAGTAGACAATGAAAAAATACACAGGGCTTGCCAGAGAAAATTAATTTTAATTTTAATTAGAAGCCATGTTTTCTTTTTAAGTTGCCTTCTTAATATTCTTTTCATTCTTGCTTTTTTTTTTCTTCATCTCCTCACCCATTCCAAAAACTCTGCCAATAGAATTTACTGAACAATAGCTTGTTATGCAATACACTGAAATGTACACAGTGATTTTGATGATAATAAACTATTCATAGGCCTGGAAATGCTTTTTGCAGAGCCTGGGGATAAAAATCTAAAGAACTTAATTTCTACAGACCTTATAAGTGACTTTTACCTATCCTACAAGATAACCCCAAACCACTATCTGGAAGAAATCATTTTTAATTAGGTTCTACGCAGGAAATGATGGCCCCAGTAAAATCATTAGAAAAACACTTTCTTTCCACAAGAGGTTCGTTATACTACGTAAGTTTCTAGAAGAGAAAAAATGCAGTCCTGTTCAATTTCTACAAGATCTCTATTCTTTTCATCCCTGTTAAAAGCTACATCCAGATTCCCTCTCACTCATATATAGATTCTCATGCACCAGTTACACATAAGTATAGATGCTTGGTGATGGAAAGGACTGAGGCCAACATACTTCATTGTAATAAAATCCTTAATTCCTAAAGTAGGAGTAAGGTATCTACTTAGCTGTGTGGACCTGAGCCAGACTCACTCTTCAGGACTTGTTATTGCATTATTTATTGTAATTTTCAAGGAGTTTTTAAAGTTGCCTGATAGTGGGTTCAGTTGAATAATATATAGATCACCCACTTCTAAGGTAGAAAGAAAAGCATGTTGTGATTTCCTCTATCTGTAAGTAAGAACTTAAGAAGTTCTTACTAGTGCTGCAGAAATAGGAAAAATGATGGAGCTGAGAAAGTGCAGAATTAAACTGTGCAATGGATGTTTACACATAGGGTCTGAAATCATTACCAGTCCTTTGAGAGAGCCCTGAGAGAGTAGGATTCAACAACTTGAATATTGTGCCATGCAAATGAAACAGAATTGCTTCTGGGGAGAGGTAATGAAATGGGAAGATGAGTGTCTTTGTTATCATTTTCTATTTCATAGAATAATCGTGCCTTAAAGCTGCTAAGACCAGTTCCTCAGATATTTGTTTGCAATGTAGGGTTCCAGACAAATAATGACATTTACAAATGCTATTTCATCCTGCCAAGGACTTTAGGTCAGCTACCTATTCTGTTAGTTGAGAGATGAATACAGATATGTACAAACATACAAGACACACATATATCACAGACATATGCTTAAAAAAGAGGTAGGGTCTGAAATTAAGATCTCAAAAGAGGAAATTAACTCACTTGCCTACTGACTCACCATAGCCTAGCCTTGTTTGAGGGTAGTCACATGATCCATTGATTTGATATCTAATTATGCTCTACTGCTAAGCATAAATGCAGGGAACTGCATGTACCCAAGGAAGCATTTCAAAGAGCTTTCCTCTGTGGAATGTCTGCAATACCTATTTTTAAATCAAGGACCCAAGATTTTGCCTCCACTGAAATAAAGCTAATCTCTGCACAGTGAAACAAAAGAGCATTCTGCTAATTAGTGGTGTCTGTATTAAGCCAGACACAAACATGAGAGAGTTCCATTCCAGTCCCCAGGATCAATCAAAACCTCCTTCAAATGTGTCTTGTGGAATTGATAAATATATGCTCCTATATGACTGAAAAAAAAAATCCACATTTTTTTTAAAAGTTGCTAGCTCTACATTTTAGTTATGGTGGCTGATGAAATTTTGGAGTCCTAGTTCATCCTTTTGGACAGAATAGTGTTGGAAAACAAGTCTACCAACAAAGGACCAGATCTGCATAGCCTGACTTTTCTAAGAACAAATGAACTGGAAAATCTTTCTCCATAGAAGAGCTGTTTCTTTTTAAAATGCAGTTCTTGTGACATCATTGATATCCTTATGTCCACAAAATACTATAGTTTCTGGATTTTGTGTTTCATTTGAAAAGATATCCAGCAGCCTAACAACAATGAACAGCTTACTGGGGCTGAGATTCAGCATGCACTAAGAAGACTTCCCGAAACACTGCATCACCAAAAAATTCATATAAAAATCTCTCACCCATGGTTTTGGTCCTTCTGAAATCTTGAAAATCAAATGAAATGAAACACAGACAACATTTTAGTCTCATTATCACCAGCATATAGAATTCAAGCAAAATTATCACAGCCAATAAAAATAATCAGATGTCACTGTTTTTAAAATTACATGATCACTAGAACATGGAAACCACTATCAGTTTCTAAGAACAGCTGTAGGATGGACAGTGCTTTTATAACCCATTAAAGCTATCTTAATTTGTACATCCTTATCAGGGTTCCACTGTCTCAACAAATTGGTGCCTCAGAGGAGCTTTATCTGAACACACAGTGTTCCATACCAGTGGCCCTGCAATCAGCAATAAAATATAACGAAACAATGTTAACAGCACAGTGTGCTAGTTTAAGTAGCATGTAATTCAATAAGTTTTGGTAGTTCAGCCAGGGTAATTCCAACCTGTCTGTAGATTTAGATAGGAAGATAGAAAATATATTTTTCAGCAAGTTTGAATTGCACATGTACTCTCTCTCTCTCACCATGTTTTTTCCCAGACCTGAATTGTTCCCAAGTCCAACTTACAGACACAGAAGGGACTGATGACTCTGATGTCTGTAACAGAAGTAACTATACTTTCGTTTCATGGGCCAGCAGAGAAGGTAAAACAAACCATTTTCTTCTGCCACACCTAATTCTCTAGTTACATTGTTAGGTACTTTCAGCTTCATTTGAAATATCAAGTACGGGTCATTGCTCAAAGCAAGATGCTGGACATCATGGTTTTTGTGAGCTGATCCAATACGGCAAACCTCTCCTTGCACAAAGCAGACTGCTAGACCTCTCTAACTGCAGCTGCTGCCTTAGCGACTGCACCCTGCGCAACGGTGTGTCTGCCGGGGGGGATTTATGGCACCCACTGCAGGCAAAGGGGGCTGGGCTGCTGGGGCAGAGCAGCCGGGGTGTGGAAAGGCTGTGCAGCGCTGGCAGTCACCTCCGGGCTGTACTGCAGAAAAAATGGGAGAGTGAGGGAGCTGCTGACAGCCCACACATTGGATGATCGGTTTCTTTCTGAAATGAGGAAAGTAAAACAACACTCAGCAGTGATGAAAAGAAGTAAAAGAACAGCCCTGAACTATCACTTCTCTCAGTGTTGCAGGGACTGGCTCCGTGCCCAAGGCAAAATTACGTCTAAACTCACACGCAGCTGAGCGAGAAATGCTGGAGTGTGCAGGGACTATCTGAGTTAAGTTCCCATTTCTACTTGATCCTAAAAACAGCTGAAGATCCAAACCTCAGGATTAGGCTTAAATGTTATAAATATATACTTTTTACAGTCTTGCACAGCCTAATGTAATGTTGTGCAGTAATGCAGAAGTGTCCCTGTAGGAACCTTAATACCCCTATTCAAGAAAGCTGCAGCTCAGAAATGGTTCCCCAGTGCTGCGCTCTCGCATCTGTGCTTCATTAACACCACAGAACCTCTATGAGCACTGATGCCCTTCCGAGAAAAGCAGCTGGTCTCTGATATTCAACACTGTGAGGTATCACGAACGGTAGGAGCTTACCTAGATTCAAACGTGGGGATCAGGGGATGTTTGTTGATACTGTGAACATCCAAAGTGGCTTAAAACTACAACTTTAGTGATGTGAATTAAAAAGCTACAAACCCCTGAGTTTCCAAGCAGGCCTTGATATATAATTAGATGAATTTAAAAGAAAACTCCCCTATGTACAGGTTATTTTATAATTGCCATCTGTGCAGGATTTTTATACTTTACACTGAAGCAATCTGAACTGCCCACTCCCAGAGATGGGAAACTGGATGAGAATAATCACTAGGCTGAGCTAGTAAGACAGTTCTGCAGCTATGTCCCTACAGAGGGGACATGGGAGTGAAGCTAAAGATCAGTTATAAGACAGATGGATATTCCATTTTTTAACATGATGAATGCACTAGTTCACTACAATCTGAAAGGTGAAGCTCCTCAGACAGTTGAAATAATTGAAATCAAACTATAATTCTTCTTGCTTTCGTGTCTATATCTGCATTTTTTCACTCCAACAATAGATAACATTGCCAGCCTTCTAAAGCAATGTTGTTAGCTGTTCTTTATGCTGAGAGAGGGCCACTGTCTGTGAGATCAGCTTGTCTGAGAATAATCAACATACTGTACTCAACTCTTGTCACAGAAAAGAGAGCTGCTTTTGTTTCCTGCCCATTTCAAGTTTAATTTTCTCTTCTTAATCTGTGTTTTAAAGGGTCTTACAGAAGTGTCAACTCTGTGTTGCTTGATGATGGAATTTCATTAGTCTAAGGTGACATTTCAGGTTTTGTTTTAATCATTTCTAGCATTATTGCTTCCTGCAGGGAAGAATTCTTTTAAATCGACGACACATTGCTGTGCACAGTAGAGACCTCTCTTGGCAGGATATAAGAAAAAAATCGTACTTCAATGATAGCTATTCATACCCCAAAAGTGGGCAGAGAGTAACAAGGAATAAAGCATTCAGAGAATCTCTGAATATGGTCATCTTTTGCAAAAAGAGTAATGGAGGATAAGGCATGGTCTGTAGTTGTTGAGGAAAACCGTTTGGCATACAAAAGCAATTCCAACTCCTATGACCATAGTCCAAAAATAAATCTGTGGTGTTTCTTTCTGCATCAAACTTACAAATAAGTATGGATATGCATATGGATAAAGCCTGAATGAATACACTGCAACCTTATTTGCAATATCCCTTATACAGAACTAGAAATATCCACCAAAAAGTGATACAGGAGAATTTGAGAAATCTATAACAAAATTCTCTAGACCACAACCGTCAAAGTCCAGATTTATATTTTCTGTTGCCTAGCATTCCTAGAAATTTACACTTACCCTAACCAGTTCATTCCATCAGAATCAATGCCCAGCACCCAAATGCTATTCTATTAATTATTCTAGAGAAAGTTAACACCTAAAATGCAAGCCCAAGTGTCTGAACACAGAATGCTCAATGTTTATTTTTAAAGTTGTGTTTTATTGACAGTGCATATAAAGAGGATTTAAGCATTCAAAAATTTAGTAAGATATAGATATGTTTGACAAAATTAGTTCTGTATCAGCTAATTCCCTTCCTTTTGAGCTCAAAGGCAAACCATTCATTTTATCACCTGTTTTTATAAATCTATCTGGAGTTTAAGATCTCAGTTTAAAAAATAGAGCTTTCTCCTATGTACAAACAAAAGTGTATTTTTGTTTATTAGAAACATCATGAGCAGTGATGTCAATCCTTATAAGATTGTGAAAGCCATTGGACGCATTTAAATTTTGTATTATTTAGATATTTATATTTTCCATTAAAGAAAGGAATATTACAATAAGGTATTGTCAACAGAAAATTTAATTTAAACCCAAGAGAATATTTGCCTGTTTTTCACCTTTTCTTCTTTGCATTTTAAGACTTCCCTGCAATTTTATGACACAAATAACAGCATTGTGCTGGCGCGTGAACAACAGAAACAGAAACTGTTTGGTGTTTATTCATTGCCCAAG
This sequence comes from Anseranas semipalmata, assembly GCA_013399115.1. Taxonomy (NCBI): domain Eukaryota; kingdom Metazoa; phylum Chordata; class Aves; order Anseriformes; family Anseranatidae; genus Anseranas; species Anseranas semipalmata. The sequence continues at coordinate 87,776 of VXAA01005072.1, forward strand.
CTGAAGAAAGTGCAGAGTGCATAGAGCACATGCATTAGCTATAAAAATTCTGTCAGCTTTAATAATTTACGTTATTATTAGTAACACTGTGTGAGCAGGCATGTTTCCCAGGATTCACTAAACACAAGGCAGAGTCCAAAATTCATGCCTTTCCTGTGGTTAGGCTTTATTATTCCATGGAAAATAACAAAACAGCTTAACAGTTAAAAATATATATGTTTCTCTATAGACCTCCTCAAACTTAGCTGCTGGTAGTTTTCCTCCCTTAGGATGCATTAATCTCTTCTCTTCAACAGAGCCAATCCTACTTCCTTTATATTTAGGTCATGATAATGAGTTACCTGCCTCGGTGAGTCATTGTGCTGCTATTGACAATTCTTATGATTTTATAATGAGATATTATTTTTAAGTGTCAAATTATATTACCTTCCTACAGTCAGTCATGATGCTTTCTGCAGTTTGAAATGACTACTGGCTACATTTCTATACTGGCATTTGCTGCAGAAGCAGCTACAGTCCATGTGTAAATATCCACTGCTTTTTGCTGTTTTCAATAATAATGATAATAAATAAATAAAAAAAGCCAGGCTTCCCTGAGAGTTAATGGCCACCCCCTACATTTGATTTTATGCTTAGTGGGCTGAATAATAAGACTGGTCAGGAATTTTTCAAGACATTATTTTTTTCACAAGATCCCTGGCAAAAAGACAAATTTGTCAAGGCTTCCAGTGGAGTGGGAAGCCCAGAAAGCCTGTCAGACCCATTTAGAGGCTGTATCTAAGACCACCCTTCTGCCTGGTGCACAGTGAGGGGGCCTGGTGGCCCTGGAGCACACAACTTTGAAGCTCTATAAGTCTGGCTTAAGCTGATTCTCCAAGAGTTTCTTGTTGTCCATCTTTGCATCAAGGCTTGTGTAAGAAGGAATGCTGGTTTCCTCAGGAGCCAAAGAATCATAATATTGTTATTTTTTTTACCCTCACTTGCTTGAAACTATCTCAGAATTCCTAGGTCATGTGAAATTTGTAAACTTTATTCTGTTATTAATAATTTGTGCTCTTATTTTTTACTTCTGCAGTAATGAGTTTCAGTATCCAGTCAGTTTTACTGGATAAAGGGATGGGGACATTTAAGAAGAACGGGACAGTCTGCAGGAAGTTGAAGATAATGCAGAAAAAATAATTTTGTAAAAGGGGGAAAGCTGTGCAGAGAGGGTTTGTGAAGTTATAGTAGATAACTGAAAATAATTTTAGAGCGGTTAAAAAAACACTAGTATTAGGAATTATTAAACAACAAAAAACAAAAACATTGACATTCCCTCTTTAAGTGCTTGACATTCCCACGTCTTGAATACTGTGCCACATTTTAAAAGGATATAGAAGAACAAAAGAAAGTTTACAGCACAGTAGCTGAAACGATGAAAGACATGGAACAGATTCTGCATTGGACATGACCAAATGGGATAGAATTCTGCAAAAGAAACAGAGGAGAGCAAAATAATGGAAGTCTAAAAAATAACAAGTGCTATAGAAAAAAATTAACAAGAATTGACCAATTTTCGCTGTTTCTCCCTATAAAAGCATTAGAAAGTATGAAGTGAATGCATCAAGACACAAAAGGAAATACTTTTTTTTTCAGAAAACAGTTAAACAAATGGATGCTGGACAAGTATTTGGAAGAGCAATCCAGTAAGAGCTATTAAATATAAATCCACATTTTGATCATTTCGATCATCTAAGCTGAAAACATACAGAGACTGGACAAGTATTTAGCTAGGGGAAGAAGTCTATGTATTTGAACTGCTCTAGTTCTTTGGTGTTCATAAAACTACTGTTGGAAAGCGAATACCAGCGCAGACAATCCTGTGGTGATACTGTACCAGCATCACTGTTCTGAGGTTAACAGAGGCATTCATCACAATAAAAGCAGGTACCTGGGTAAACTTGCATCAAACGCTAAAGAAACAAGCTAGTAGAATGAAAAACTATCAAGAGTACCACAAAAATAAAATCCCAGAGAAGTCCCAATTTAAAAGTACTGCAGAGTAAACCAATAAATTATTATGCTTTTGTTCTTTTCCTATATTCCTTCCCACACATCCACTGTGTGCTACTACAAGAAAAGGATACAGAACTAGATGCATCTATGGCCTGACATGGAAAGGCCATTCCTATATTCATGCTCTTAAGAAAGGAAGCCAGAAGTAAGGGACCAGAAATATTAGCAATTTCATACAATTTAGGGAACATGTTGACTAGATCTTCAGAATGACTGATCTTTCTATCGAAAGATCTCCTAGTGAAGTTAAAAAGGAGACAGCACAGTGATATCAGAAGCAAATGAAAAGAGCTAATACATAACTGACATTTTTAGACATGGGGAGGTTTACCTTTTTGATTTTGAATTTCTGCATGAATTTTGGACTTAAATCAAGTGCATGACTACAGCACAAAAAGAAAATGGAGAGCACATCTCACAAAGTGTGAATAATGTTCAAGACAGAACACTTAAATACTTAACATGGATGGTGGTGAAGTCAAAAGAACATAATTAACCCTTTCCTAATTGGATTGATATCTGCATACTGAGTGTGATGTTTTAATGCTTCTGGTACTAGCTAGTTACATAAGGTATTTCCTTTTACCAATTCATATATATATAAACACACCCACACCTCAAAGTATCTCTCTTTTAATCAAGCAGTGTAGAAAGATTTGTTGAGTCAGTGGAGACGTTTTCCAATAATGGAACAAAATAATAGACAATTCTACAGGTGGTCTAGGATCCTGAAAGAAAAACTCAATCAAGTATCTCTGGTGGTATGCTACCAGACAATACACCATTCACTACTGTAATGCAAACAAAATATCTAAGTAATAATAGGATTCCACCCTATCCAGCACTAGTGCAGATGGAAACAATTTATCTGCCTATTGCTCAACAGCTTACATGCTATCAATGCTACACAGTAAAATAAGAAGACAAATAAAACTAGTAGATTTATTTTTCCACAGAACATATTTCAAAGTTAACCATCATGACTATAGAACACAATGAACAGAAATATTTGACTGAGAGCACTATACATATGTATATTTGAACACACACACACACACACACACCTAAGCATGGTGTAGACACATAAATCCTTCTTTTTTTTTTTTTTTTTCCCCCACTCTTCCTGGATTAAGTTTCAGCCTCTTAAATCACTTTGAACAGCTGAAAAAATATTTCCTTTGATTCTTGTTTGTTTATTTATTTGGCCAAAGTTAAATACACACAGGGAAATTATCTCAGTGTTTGAATCCTTGATTTTGTGATTGTAGCTATTAAATTTTAAGGGACATGTTAACTGCCACTGCAACTTCTTTTCCATTATATACTATTTCTTTGCTTATACCCCCAAAATTCAATATAGAGGATAATAATCCTTTAAATTATCTAGCAGCTAAAATTCCAGAGCACACATGTAGAAGCGGAACACAACCTAAAGGTAGGAGGATCAGCCAGCTCCCCAAAATTGCTTACCTTTTCTTTTTTCTAATATTTATTTTTACTGCATGGCATAATGTGTCCTTCTCATAATCTCAAAAGCCAAGATGATCCTCAACCCATCTTTATTACCAGTTCTACTAATTTGACAAGGTTGGAGCTAAGCTCCTATTTGAAATAGCATATAGTTGGGCACATCTCATGCTCATACAGAGCAGTAGTGAGTTTATTGCGAATCCACTAATCTAGGACAATTTTACAGTTTTGTGCCTTTTTCAATATTACATGTAAAGCAAAACCAAAATTGCTCATTAATTCAGGTTTTCCTCTAAATAAAACTGAGTCAATATCCTCAAGCAATGTCAAAGAGAAATAGACTGCTGGCCATGTATATTTTCAGAACATGCAAATTGTTTCTTTTTTACTTGTGGAAGTAAAATTCTCAAATTAATTACAGTTGGATTATCAACTGCATTCCCATTTTTTCCTGCAGTCAAAAGACTCCAATTAAAAGCATACTTTCTACTTAAATTTCTCTGTCCTGCTTTGTGAATCTACCAGATGCCACGTGTAGTCATATTTCACTTTGCAGTTTGAAAGCATTTCCATGGATGTGCAAAGAAGCTGTGATTCTGAACATGCCTTCAATGGCAATAAAGAGCAAAATTTGATGATAATCTGCAAGGAAATTCTGGAGCTTGCTGTTTTCATGTTTAGGAAATATAAAATTGCGTATGTTTAAATAATATACTTTACATATAGGAATAAATAGATCTAGCAGTGCAGACAACCAGAACACAAACGAGTATTCCTCAAAGAAACTCAATAATATCAAGAAGCTCATGAGATGCAACAGTTTGCAGAGCAAGGGAACCCTGCCCACATTCCTGGGGGGTCTGTCACTGAACTGTAAGCCATGAAAGCTGCTTGCATTAGAAATAAAATGGATATAAATATCAATTTCTGATTGCCTGAAGGGGAACTTCCACTTACTTCTATCCCAAAGTTTCTGATTTTTTCTAGTAAGTGGTTGTTTGTTCATTTTTGTTTTTTACCTACTGCTATTCATTACTTAGAAGTATTTTACAATAGCGCTGCATGGGCACCGCACAACATTCAGAGTCACTCAGCTTTAGCCTCATTCTGATGCCAGAAAAATTGATGAAGTGGGAGCAAAGATGATTCAACATTAAATATCTCTCACCTATTCAAATAGACCTAGATATAAACAAATGATAATTCAAATGAAAAACCTCAGTTAACATCCACTGAACTATTTCTCTTCTATGTTTAAGAGTTCAAAATATTTTTAGTTTTATGCTGCATAGCCACATAGGCATTTTTGTGCACTAACAGCTTAATTACATTGGTTTCTCTCCTTTTCTTTATAGAGGAGCTGTCACTAAGATTAAAATTGTTGTTCAAGGCACATCTAAGCAAGAAGGTGACTTTAGGGTTCATTATCTAATTGATCAAACAACCTGCTAATTAAATGTATCTGGGCCTAATCAAAGAAGAAACACAATGCAGAAACATAGTGAAACTGTCAGCTAGGTGCTTGAGACTCGAGCCATCAAGGCAACTGTAGCTCAGTATGTTGCTTAATTACATTAAAGCTAAGATTTTCAAAGGAGCTTAGCACAGGGAATTGGCTGTGTACCTTACATTGCCCTGCATATCTAAGACCACGGTTTGGGGGTGCCTGCATCTTAGCAATAAGATCTGTTTCGCATGACTGCTCTTGCCAAGCTTGGTCAGACTTATGAATCTAGTGCAAAATCTGGGCTGAATTATCTAAGCGAAAGGTCTTCTTCGTGGTTTTGTTGCTAAAGTCAGACATATAGGTCTGGCATATCTCTAGTGTTCAATAAAAAAAGTTGTTTCCATTGTTTAAAAGCAATGAGCTGCAATAATGCACATGCAAAACTGCCTTATGCCATTTCTCTCTTAACTATCCCCATTCTGAAAATACAAGTAAGCAGCTGACGATGCCCCATCCCTCCCTGGAAGTGTTCAAGGAGAGGTTGGATGGGGCTTTGAACAACCTGGTCTAGTGGAGGGTGCCCTGTCCATGGTAGGGGGGGTTGAACTAGATGATCTTTAAGGTCCCTTCCAACCCAAACCATTCTATGATTTCTATGACTTAAAGCATTTGCTAATGTCTATAGCTTATCCAGAAAGAAAAGATAGGGTGAAACTCCTGTGCTCTCCACATGAATAGAACATCTTCCGTACTCAAATGATAAGACAAAGACAGTGAGATCATTTGAGAATAGATTTAACAGTCTATGGTTGATAAAATGGGTTGGAGCCAGAGGTAATATATGTTTATGTCTACCTGAACAATAACAGGTTGGTCTCAGTGATTCAAGACTAATCTATTCAACCAGGTGGTAAGATCCACTGCACTCAAGAGGATTGTATGCAAAGGTGAACTACATTATTTTTCTTTACTGTTATTATACACATTGCAGTAACATCTGGAAGTCTGAATCATGCCTGTAATGCTGAAAGATACCTCAAAATTCACCTTAAAAATGAGAACAAATGCAAGATGATTTGTTTAATGCAATGCAATAAATCGGGAGCACAACTATGACCAAAAATCACTGGCATCACTCTTCTGCTCTAACTCGTAGGCAAAACTCCAGTTGTTTAATGATGTGGATAAAAACTCTAAGGCATGGCTCTGTCTGGTGTCATTTCTGGTTAGAGACCAATTGTACATTGCCGCACTGTAGATTGCCCTGGAGCTCAGCATGGTTTTCGCCTAATTTTATAGAGTGGCATTTCCAAAATGGAAGAAATTAGATGCTAATGCTGTTCACACACAGCTTGCCACATATCCACTAATTGGTTGAGTGTTTTTGAACTTCTGATTACTAAGAAAGATATGTAGCAATAACCACCAATAGACAGAATCTTCTGTGAGGTGATTTGCAGCCATTTGTCTGGGTACAGTAGTCATCTCTGGTAATAATTCATATGAAAGTATTTCCAGAAGTCAAAGTAGGATGAATCTCACACTGTGCCTCTTAAACATAAAACTGAAATAGATAATGTGGTTTTATAAATTTGAACTAAATAAAATTAGTAGGTTCTAAAGTAAGGATCTAGTGAAATTCACTTCAATGTGAATAGGAGGTGAGAATAGGAGGGAAGACAGAGTAAAAGCCTGTTTTTACACAGACTTTGCAGTCGAGCCAGATCTCAGAGACTCTGCCTTTAATGGTGTTCTTAAGCATGGAATTTGTTCACTATGGGAAGCATCATCTGGTTTTAAAACAACTCCCTTCTGGTATTAGTTCAGTATATTTACTACCAGCTCCTCAAAGATGATCAGCATACTCTGATTCGAATCTCAGCCATTGTGGGATCATCTAGCCACTGGATCTGAGTCTCCTATTAAATTCAGTGGCATTTCATATACCCCAGAGACTGTTACAGCAACAGAAATTACAACATAACTCTTTTAAATGAAAATATTTCAGCATTCAACAAAAATTTCCATGGAAAGTTCATGTGGACATCAGGAAGAAAGCATGCATGTATAGGAATTTACATGGGTATATGTATATGAACTGAAATACCAAGTTCCGGTTACATTATAAAAGAAATTTCATATCTGACCTGCAGCTTTCAGAGGCAACAGGCCATTAATCCTCAGTGCCACTCAATTCCCAGCAGTCCGTTCTGTTCTTCAGTTTTACTTTTGACTTATTTTTACACAGAAATGAACTGAATAACTTAAGTTAAAAAATAAAAATAAAACATGTCTTAACATGTATGTGTAAAGAACCTTTAAAAAATTCTTCCAGCCCTTCTTTAGACTGGAAGCCCCACAAAAAGAAGCATTAGTTCAGAGACTGAAGTTGCCTGTTCCAAAAGTTTAGCACAGCTAGCAGTTTCAGAGTCTACTATCTTGGAGTCAAGGACGCAGATTTGGGAAGAAACTTCATCTGGTAAATCCATAAAGCTCTAAGGTATTAAGACCAACAGAAGTTGAGGGGCATTATCCAGATTCAGTCAAAACACCCTTACCCAGATTCAGTCAAAAGACCCTGTGAGAATTAAAAAAAAGAAAAAAAAAAAAATTGCTTTACTGCACAAGTTGGGCAGAGTCAAGGAAAATTAAAGGGTAGGTAAAATAGGCCACAACAGCAATAGGTCAAGCAACAGTCTTCATTCTATAAAGTCTGAATCAGCTTTAGGCAGATGCCAGCTTTGCTCATTCCAGGATCCCCTTTTGCAATACTGAAAATCTCAAGAGCTCACAAGAAAGAAGTCTGAGATGACAATATTTTTTCCTCCTGCTTCAGTGACAAGGGATTCCCAGTTTGGAGTTTCCACTTGCCTAGAGCTTTTTAGAATTGCATGTTGTATCTTGCCCTCCAGAGGCTTTGCAAGAGAAACATATTTAAGTCTTTGAATCCTCTGTAAATGTGTTATTCACTTATTATCTAATGTATAGTAAGAAAATTTTTAAAGAGTTATTACAGACAGAAGGGTGGGAGCTAGCAATGATGAAGGCTGAGCAGTTTTACTGAAGCCAATGGTTTACCAAAAAAAGTTAATGCTCACAAAAATTAAAAAGGATTTTTGATTTGACTTCAGCTAGCCTTTCAAAAATATGCAGGAAATCAAGGAGGCAGGAACAGATGACTTGTCTCTTGCTTCCACTCTATGACTTTGCCAGAACATCTCCTTCCTTCCTATCATGAAAATAGACATCCAGTCCCAAAATTCCTGCTTTATTAGAATTTAGCAGCAATCAGGTGAGTGCAGGTATTTATTGCATCATCATGGCAAATATCTAGCAGCCCATCTCTCTCTGTACATACACAGAAAGAGTACAAATGCAGGAGCAAAGCAGTATCCCCTATACTCTTCTACTGAAATGTTGGCACTGCAGCAAAACATTAACAGTCATATTTTAAAACATATCTGGGACATTAAGAAGGAAAAAAGCAATAGGAGCTCCTGTAGGGTGAAAACAACACATAATGTCTTGAAAATCAGGGTTTTGGATGTTCTTTTGAAGGGGGTCATTCCCTCTCCTGTTTCTAGCCAAGGGGAAACCAAAGCAGGGAAAGGTGGGATGCTGTGGCACAAGCTACATACACTGCACATCAGTGGCAGAGCAGAGAAAATAATTCAGATCTCTGACTTCCATCTCACTTTATTTCCTCCACAACAGATGCATTATCTACTAAAGAAGAGGGAGCAGAGCCATCCAGATCAGTGAGTAATTGCTCGTCTTAATCCAGCAATCTGCATTTTACATTTCTTCACAGTACTAACAAACAGTGCAAGATGCCCAGCCAAATGAGAAGGCTGTTTTCTCTCCTTTTGAAAAGCAAATGATCCTTGCATGATTTGCAGTTACTGTATTAATTATGAAAACATCTACTTACTTAGGATTTCTCTAAACCATTCTGAAAGTAAAACCATTTAAACGTTGATTCAGTTTCAGTGCCCGAGTGAACTGCCCCCAAGGAATCCCAGCCACTGAAGCGCTTGAAAATGCCCTTGTAAATTAGCAAGCATTGCACAAACACTGCTGGCAAATTCAATCATTTCTGTGTCGTGCTGCATTGTTATCTGCTGCTTACTTAGAGAGCTGAAGTTCATTCTTCCTTAATTCCATGTAGGCTAGTGAGATGATACGAATGACTTTGCTTAAGTGGCACTGACTCTATTAATACTCAACTTCAGAGAATTATAAAAACAGAGCAAAAAGGCTTAGGCATTAAACTATCACTTGCACAGCATTTCCTCATGCTCTCTATTTTTTAAATATCTATCATCTCTTCAACGATACTTTTCCATTAACAAAAATCCTTTGTACTGTAATTGAGCTTAATGTAGTGCTATTAGAAAAAAAGAAATGTAGAAGATCAAGGTTCAGGCTACAGAAAATCTGATGTCTCTCAATCCCTATGGACTTCCACGGAATTAACCAGGGCCAGGATTCTGAAAACCAGATGCCTATGCTTAGGCTGTCAGTGTGTTCCATTACAGCTGTTGCTATATCAGCCCTTCCAGAAATCAGAGCCTTGACAGATCTTAAATAAAACAAAATCACCTTCTTATTTATTCTTTCATTGCTTGCTTCCCAAATTACAGGAAACTGAGAAAAATACTCAAAAGTATGCCTTTCAATGAAAATGAAATATCAGATACATTCTTTCAACCGCAAAGATAACAACAGCATGTGAAAACGTCAAAAACAGACATATTCCTACTGTAAACCTGTATTACAACCCTGCCAGCAGCCATTTCATGAGCACAAACTCTATATCTAAAGGATAAAAGTTAGATTTGAAAATTTACTCTCATATTTTATAAAATGTTTCTTAAATTTTAGACCTCATGACTTCATAATATAATTATTTTGATCAGGATATAATCATTTATCTTAGTGATTAATATCATAGAATGGCTTGGGTTGGAAAGGACCTTAAAGATCATCTGGTTCCAACCACCAATATGATTACATAAGTATTTAAATGCCTGAGGTACTGTAAGTTAAATATAAATTAGAAAAAAGGATGTATTTATATATTTTTTCTATTTTCAACATTAGGTAATTGCTGCAGAAGAGTAGGAAGCACTTTCTAATTCTAATAAAAGGCATAGACTACTTTATATAACTTCATACTACACAGCTTTTCATTAAAACAGGGTTAAAAATGTTAACTCTCAGTGGAGTAGTGATGATTTAATTAAAGTTTGCAAATGCTGTGTTTCCAATATTTGTAAAGGAACATGAAAGATATGCAGAGTAATTCTTACTATAGTATTACAAGTGTTATTCCCTGACAGTCTATTAATATTTTCCCCATTTTATTCCCCAAACTCAAATAATTCTAATGTTGTTCTCAGATATATTACAAACCTCCTGCCTCTTCTGTTCTTTTAGTTTCATAAACTCACAGCAATCGCTGCTGACTATATTTGTATAGATAAGTAAATGTTCTTCCTTAATTCTGGAGCAATCCTTTCTTGCGTGTTAATAGAAATGATTAAGCAACATTTGGGTAGAGAACTATAGCCCCAGTTGGCTGCCCCTCCTACCAGCTAATATTTCAGCCTTAATGAAGTTAGTCATCTTACATTAAATATAATGGTGCCAGGCAAATTGTGAATGATGCCAATAACTTGTGTAATTTTCTGAAAAGCCACTTTAGCTGTTAAATTGTCTTACTTCTTCATTCTCACGATCTTGGTAATGGAATCATTTGAAATTATGGCAAGCTAAAACCATAAATAAGCTATAAATAAAATGGTGTATTTTGCTATAACACAAGGAGGATGCCATTCCTGGGTCTTGGTCTTATAAGCACTTAATGCAATCATATTTTTTACTTAAGTATGAGATTTATTTACATTGTGAGGCTAGATTCTTGTTACATACAAAACTGGACTAGATTTCAGTATAGGAATGAAATTGATTAACTAATTATTTTGCACCTAGGATATTTAAGTAACCTATAACATTCATCAGAATAGGAATGATGCCTTCAACTTCAGGAACCTGGTGAAATTCAGATTACATCAGTCTAAAACTCCAATTACAATTACAATTGGATTTAAATGTTCTTCAGTAGTTCCTGTCACAAATTTGTATTCTGAATACAATTTTTGTATTTGGAGATTATGGCAAACATACAGCACCATGGTATTTTTTCGCCCCAATAAAAAGCATGAACCTAAGGTGTAATACTTCATAGTACCAGAAAGAATTAGTAAGCAATCCTCCACATATTTGGCCCATTTAAGACTCTCACTCCAGGAAACATGCCTCACCTGTACAAAGCATACATGCACCACTTGCTTCTAAACTGCAGACAAAGTCAAAAGGAAAATAATCTATAGTTTTCAAGAGGCTTATTTTACAATTACGAATTTCAGTTGTTTATATGGAATATAAATAATGTATCCTTAAAATCCTCTCTGATACATGTATGCACAATAAACAATCATTATTTAGTCATAGAACTGAGAAGTAACATAGATATGATACACAAAATGAAGCGCCACGTGTGGGGAGAATAAAACAAAAAACAAAGAAGTCCCCAAGAGTATGTAATATAAAATAGAGGTAAAAGAAAAACTCGGGCATCTTAGTTCTCTTGAAAACTAAGAGGAGAGACTTCAACCTTCTTTTTGTGAAGAATATAGCAGGGGAAAAAGAGAAGGGATTTTGACCATCACATGAAAGTGCAGTAGAGAACCAAAACTTAGTGAGGGGCAATGAGGTGACCAAGCCTGGAAAAAATGGAGAGTAATGTAACACATTTTATCTGTGAAGTGTGATTTAATTATTAACTGAGACAAGAGCCTAATGTGAACTGGAGGTGGCGTAGAATCCTAATGGGAAATTACATGCAATACTGGGATTATTTTGATAGCAGATATTTACTAGATACCCACCTGATCAGAAGAGGCAAAACGAGGATAAGACAATAATTGAAACGCAAAGCAGGCAGATGAAAAGATGACATGAGAGACAATCAAGGGGAGATTTCGACAGCTGCTTGGGCAACTGCTGGAATCCATTAAATTGAATTACAAAATGTCACCAGTGCAGCAGCCAGTCAGATTCAGTTTACAGTAGTTTGGCACAGTGGAGAGGTCAGGTTTCATTAGGATTAGCCCTGTTTCCTTTTAACACAGTTCCCTGAATATCATGCAAGAAGCAAAATAGTTCTGATTTTCACAAGTTGACAGGTCTCTTGTATGCACCACTGTCATTTTAAATACTCATCTACAGCATATATTTTTGCTGTAGCTGCGCTTGCAGCAATGTAACTTCATCTCCCACACTGCATATATCACTTAAGCAAGCAGTTAAAAATTTAAAATTAAAAAAGTCTAAACCTAGATTATCACAGAGCTCTTTAAGAAATGGTACAGATGCTTATCTTGTTTTCTGATACATGCAGTCTTTCTCATTCCATTCTGTTCCGGATATTCACCTTTGATCACTTGCTGCTCTCAAGAACTGTCCATATAACTCTGGTCACCATCTTCACAGTTCCTCCTCAAAACCCTGCGCTTTCTGAAGATGTACATTAAAACAGGCTACCATTAAGCAACCAATACCAAATCCAGTAGTCACCACAGTAGGGTTTTTTTTTCAGCCAAAAGAAAGAAAACTAAAAAACAGTACTTTTAATATTACCTCTTACTTTCTCATAATTTGCCTTAGAGGCTGTAGCTTCCTCATAGCCACCTCTTTGCAAGTGAGAGTTATGGATAAAGCAGCACTACTGATCAACTTATCAGTTAAGTGCAGGTCCAGGTGCTTTATGAGTGTAATAGAGTGTAATAGGCACTGTGACAAGGATGAATGAAATGAGTACGGTAAGATTATTTCAAAATCATGTTCTACAATCTTGGTTTCAAAATGCAGCCAGTTTTTCCTCTTACACATATATTATGCCAAATATTTGAGCCTCCAGACACAAAAAAATTATGGAATGCAGCACTAAGATACAGGTCTGAATTTTAGAAAGCACTGATCACCCAAAAGCCTCATAAATTGAAACAATGCAAGAATACTTAGACCCTCACAGTTTCAGATTTCTTCTTACTCAGGCTGGTACAAGGAAACTTCTGTGAGTGCTCTGGGGCTCATAAAAGTTAACTGTTTAATGGAATCATAGAATCATTTAGGTTGGAAAAGACCTTCAAGTTCATCAAGTCAAACTGTCAACCTGACCTGGCAAGTCCCATCACTAAACCATGTCCCTGAGTGCCACATCCATGTCTCTTAAATACCCCCAGGGATGGGGACTCCACCACTTCCCTGGACAGCCTGTTCCAATGTTTGACCACGCTCTCTGTGGAGAAATTCTTCCCGATATCCAATCTAAACTTCCTCTGATGCAACTTGTTTCCTCATGTCCTATCACATCAAGTGTTCTCCAAATGGCACATCAACTGTCCTCCAAAGGTGAAGGATGTGTCAAAGTGGTACACTGCCTTACAGGAATTGACTTTGGTCTAGGGTTTAATCTGTCTAATTTTCTTGAATTTTTCTCCTGTTCTTTCAAAGTTTCATCTGAACACATCACATGGATTGTAATTACAGAATTTCATTGTAAAATTCATTTGTTATTCAAACTATATTATGTGACTGAATACACTGACATAAAAGAAATCCGGAAGTAAAATGCAAGAGAAGAAAAATTCCTCCATATTCTCTAGAAAAGTGAAGGCAAATACTGCATGACTGACCCAGTCATTTAATGGCTTATATCAAATCATAGTCACATCACGTAGGTATCAAATTTTGCCTTACTACAAACTTGGAGAAAAATCAGTGAATATACCTCATCTTATTTCCTCTTTCCAAGACCACACTCTGATATTGAGGGATGTCTAGCAGCACTGGAAGCAGCTTAGAATTTCTGATGGGAATAATTTATTGTGATATGCAATAACAGCAAGAACATTTGAGATGGAGACAGTTTGGGATCAGCTCCAGAGAGATGTTGAGAAAGAATTTAAGCATGCATTTTAGGTCTATGTCCCTCAGCTGGTTTGACCCACTGTTCCCCAAATATGCGATGTCTCAGAAAACAAGACAATGTTGAATGAGATGAAACAGTTATTCCTCAGGACAATAGTACTCTACAGAATAACCTGTGCGTGAAGTAAATTTCTAGTTGTTGTTTACCCAATAATATCTTACATCGGTATATTTATGTACACTGATGGAAAAACATATTGACAGCACAAGGCCATGCAGATCTTTAACACTCAGAGTAACAGCTAAATGTAATAATTAATGATTAATTTAAAAGTCTGAGATTAGCAAAATTAATCACACAGTACAGAAAGACTTCACAGGTAGAAAAGAAAAATTATATAGGGAAAGGGGATGAGGTTGCATTGCCATTAGCTGCTCTCTGTGATAGCTCATTGGGTTAGCTATCACCAAAGAAGTCAAACCTAAGTATGTGTGTGTAGTAGCTGAAACATAAAAAGCAAGCAGGAAGCTCCTGCTGGGAACATAGGGAGAAGAGCTCTTAGATTTCTCTGCATGAGGTTAGAGAAATGTTTGGGGATATGTTCCCCTGTGGAGTTCAACAGCAAAGTAACCATTAAACAGCCAAAAGCATGGCACCAGCAAAGGAGAAAGACAAAAGGCAAAAAGCCTCTACAGCAGCAGATGTGTTGTGCTAGTGACAAAACCTACAGCACTGGATCTAATGGTCATTACCTGTATGTTTCCATTGCACTGAAGTCAATTAGCAAAGTATTAAAAGTGATCATGAGCCTTACAGTAAGGACAATGGATATTCTTTTGAGGAAATGCAGAATAATTAAAATAAAGATAGAAAATTTGTCTGTCCATACATGAATGCAAACAAAGAGAAGGAAAGAAAACCTTCTCCTGTTGCTGGCCAGTGTAAGTAAGTAATAAAACATAAAGAAAAAGATTGACAAGAGGGGAAACTGCAGTCTTGTCTGTCCGGAACTGATGGGGAAGTAGCAGGGTCACAAACTCTAAACTGTAAAGCCAGCTCAACAACTTACTTTCTGCATCTTACATCATCCCCACCAAAAATAAAATTCCTGACAAGTCATAATGCTTAGAGTGGAACAGAAGCCAGCTCCTCCTATAGCAACGCTGGTTTGGCATGATTTTATACAATGTGGATCTTTGTCAGTAAAATAGAATGCAAAGATCAACTGGGATCAAATACTAGGTAAGAAGGTGCCATCTGTATGTCACCTCTTTACCCTGAGGCTCCATCCATTACATCCCAGACATCCATCTAATGTTTTCTTGTGCCTAGTTAACTTGAACTTCTTGACGAGCTTCATGCATGGCTTCACATTCCAGACATAAATCTCCTAGTAAAATAAATACTGTATGTTGCATTTCTCCTAAGACTGATGGTGTTCCAAAAGAGAAGAGAAAAGTGCATGGCACGCTTTCTTCACAGAAAGGTGGCATCTGAGCCCAGGAAGGGCACTGGATAAGTAATGTTTTCTCTAACTGTGGGCCATAAATCTCTTGGAGGTCATACAAAGGTTAAAAAAGAGAGATGTCAGTGAGCAAGCAACAGCTCAGTCCTTGCAGAGCTGGGAAATAAGAAGGATTATTATTACTTACTCCGATTTTTACACTTCCTAGAAAGCTTCAGATCATCCTTAATTGCTGGAAACAGCTCAGCTCCTTCAAAATGAGGACGTCAATAAGCACAGTTGTTTTTCACTCTCCTGTCCTGAAGAAACTGGTTACTACTGACTGGTGGAGATCACTCAAAAATAGCTGAGCTGAAAGGGCCCTTAACTTTCAGAATGTTGGCTAAATGTAATCATTAAAGTAAAAGATCTGGGAAGAAATGACAAGGTAAATAGACCATTGTTCCACAGACATTTCTCTTAGCAACAGTGCCTTTCTCAGGAAGCTCCTGTGTCCACAGCCACCGTTTCCATCCTCCGAACACCCATTTGGTTCTGCTGATATGTGTTGATATAATTCCACTCACTCAATAGACCTCCAGGGAACCAGGTTATAACTCCCACATAAATGACAAGCCTCCCCATAAAGGCAGATTATTTTAAAACAGATCAGTAATCTATCTGTTTCATCATGCAACCCCATAAACAGTGGTATGGACAAGCAATGAGGACAGAATCAACTTAAGCACAATGAGCTACTGAATCACTGCCTCAGGACACAGCAGGAATAGAGCTAGGGGACACAAGGAGAAGGACTAATTACTAACTAGAACACTGATCTGGAAGACAGAATGACAGGGTGTCCGTTAACTATGCTACCTATCTGGGGCAGAGAAGGACAGGGTGAGTCAGCAACAAGAGAAACAAAAACAAAACAAAACAAAACAAAAACATAATTTGATGCAAATGAAATCAATGAAACTTTGGCAGAATTGTTTCCAAGAAGAATGTTTTTCAATGTTTTCCACAAGGTCTTTATCAGAACCAAATATGATGAGGCTACTGAAACTTGCAAGACAGAACTGCAAGACCAAGTCAATACAGAAGCATTGATTAAATGCAGAGGGAGGAGAGTACATCAAAGGAGACAAAAAATCTCTCTGCAGAGTTGAGGGAGGAAAAAAATGGGAGGTTAATCAATTCTCCTTTTAAATTATATCAATAATAAGTGAACCCCAAAAAAGAATTCTATTGTAAAAATGTACCTGTTTCTTTTGGAGGGAAACTCAAGGAGTATAAAATAAGCAAAGACAGCACAAGTCAGAGCACCTAGCTCTTAACTAAATACTGGAGTATTTAGCTCTTAACAACCCTCCTCTTTATACTACCTACAGCCAGAGGAAACAAAGGTCTAAGGAAGCACCTTCCTTTCTCAGATGCACTGCTGAGCTCAACTCAACATTCTGCTTCTCCTCCACATACAGACCTCCAGCTGTTTTTACCAGGAGTTCTGGGCACTCAGTGACAGAGTTTAAAATTCCTAATAACAGCAGGAAAAAAGTGTGTATGTACTACACCTGAAACACACTACTCTCAAAAAAATGTAAGTTCTCTCAGTTGCAAAGACAAGCATTCTTGCAAAGACAAGATTTTCTTTCTCTACTGTTGCTTTTTTAAGTCATTCTGTGCAATGAGGCAACATCTCAGTGGATTGTGGATATATAGGAAGGAATGACTAAGACATGACAACACACTTGAAGATAGGGACATAATATTTATGTAGATGTATATAGTTTATCATTCTATTTCTGCCATATTTATATTTTACTGGAAATGGTTTTCTACCATAGCAGTCCTTAAATAGGAACTAAATTGCTTTTGAAGAGGGAAGGAGAAGGTACATGGCAAATTTCTACTTCAGTGAGGCTTGTCTAAGAAAATGAAGAAAGTAGAAAGCAGAGGTGTTAATGGAATGCACATGCACACTTTTATTACAGTTGTCATAAGAGTAACACAGGTTAAAATCCTAAAGCCAAAAAGTTCCAAATTATTTAACCTATTGATAAGTTCTACAGCCCTCACAATTTAGATTCATTTTCAGACTTATTATAACCGATGCGTATACGGAAGTATAAGGGTTAGCACAGTTGTTTACTTATCCTGTTCAGTATCACTTCTTGTATGCACTAAATTCATAGCATGACGAGGGAATATGGTGCCTCTAAGTAGAGAATGTAATGTATAAGAAAGAGAGTGAATTTGTCCTTTTCTTCTGCAGGGCATGAGAAATAACTGTGGCATTCTTGGTATGAAAGTGGGCGTACATACATCAATGGCTCTATAACCTTGCCATGAATTGAAGGAATTTAACTTTTTTTTTTTTCCAAATTTACTTAACTGTTATAGCCAACAAATAGCTCTTCTTCTGAATTCTAAGTCAGTCCTTCCTCTCATTCCTCCTTCCTTCATTTCAGTTGTTTCCAGCACTTGTAAAGTTTATATTTTATCTGTAATAATGCGTAAAACATCAAAACACATACATACAATTGTATCAACACTAACAAGTTTCTCTCCAAGCTGTTAAGAAAATAATAATAATAAAAAAATCAAACATATACATCTTCATGTATCTAAATGGACTGGCACCCTATTGCTTTGACTAAGTCAAAGCTCCAACCCCATCCTGTTGAAAATGAGAAATCGCCTTTTTATCAGGATTAAGTGGCTTCAGATCAGGCCCTATTTGCAGAATTCCTTTGTTTTCAGAAAATGTTTACTCTTTTTCTATTTCTCTTTTTTTGTTCTATGTTGACTCTGGAGATTAGGAATAACAAATAACTGAAAAAAAAACACTGAAATTTTTTTCTGGAACTAAAAATAGAGGATTATGAAGATGTTAGTATAATTCTCTGATCTATATGATCCACAGTTAAGTTTTCAAACGTTCCTTAGTTGTAACCACTTGTGTTAACATTTTTTTAAGTGCCTAAGTTGAAAATAGAAGAATGAATAAAGTGAGATCCCCAAGAGAACATAGAACACTTAGAATTTCTTTTCAGGAAGTCGCTTGATGGAATAAGGACTTTCTGTTATTTTATTCAGTTTTAATTTATTTCATACAGTTTTAATTCTGGAATTCTCACCAAATTCTCCTACAGGTAACTACATTAGACTCTCCTACAGGGAAATCTTTGTTAACACTTGGCTCAGGAAAATCTGAAACTTTGACAAGGAAGATAAATAACGGCTAATATTCCTCCTTCATCACATCCATAAATAAATGAAATGGAAGAAAACATTCAGTAAACTGGAATTGAAAATGCATGCCAGCAAGATCAAGCAAAAGACACATAACAGAATATTATGTTTACATTTCCCTCACATCAGATTAAAGCCCATGAAAATCAGATTTCGCTCTTCACCTTCTAAAACATTTTTCACACTGTGGTTTTAATCAAACTGAAATAGAAAATAAAAAGAGAAAAAATACAACTATTGTAAATGGCTGTATTTCTGGTTTATTCAGATTTTCTTAGTGATCTTCAGCTGTTATTTGAATCTCACCAGCCTGTTAACTGGGACAGTGGAAAGGTCATTAGAAAAACATTTCTGGTGGCATTCTGTCTGAAACAGAATTAGAAGAAAAGAATTCTGGGAATATTTCAGAAAAAAAATAGCAAGGAATAAAAATTTCAGAAACATAGAGTTCAAGAAAGGTGCAAGCTATCATTTGATCTCGGATTAATAATCAACAGGCTCAGCTAGCAGAACCTGACTGCCTGACTGACATAGTAGAGTATGCCAGGCACAGGAATGGTGTCATTACTTCAACACAAATTCCTAAACCCAGCATGCACTTCCTATTTTTTTTGTTCATCGTGTTAATTAGAATTTTGATTTAAGCAAGTGAATAACCATTGATTTCCCTCCGTGACCACGTAGGATGCATACAGTTTATATGTAGCTTGAATTTGATTTGTTACTGCTAACACAGATCAACCCAATTTGGTGTACAAGCCTCATTTTTCACTCTTTTTCTTTTTGGACCATGACAGCTGGAAATTCCATTACTAAATGGCCACCAATTCAGTCTCAAATTACTCCTTCTACTAAAAGAACACTTATTTCTCACGTTGGTAATTTTAAATTCAACTTTTTGTTGCAGTAAAGGAATGGATTACAGTAGCTCTCAGATCAGTCACTAGTGGATATTACCAACATTACCCATTACTGTGGAACTCAGCAGCCAGTTACAATGCTTTGTATATATTTAGAATAGCCAAGGACAGGAGAAATAGGACGATCTCTTGCTTAGAGCTCAAAACATGTAGATTTTGTGGTGCTGAAACTTTAGTATCCCTCACAAAACTAAATAAAGCTACTTGTGCAACTGGACAATATTGTCTAGTTTAGCTATTAACTCCTTGTTATAAAAAGTGCTACTTTATCTTTAAAAAAATGTACAGGAGTGGAGATGATCATTACTCTCCCTCTTTATTCCACTCCCATGACTAAAGTAGCCTTTCTCTGTTTAGACATGTTATCGTGACTATTAGTTGTAGTATCTTGAATTCTCACAGAATCACAGAATCATTTAGGTTGGAAAAGACCTCTAAGATCATCCAGTCCAACCTATAACTTAACACTACTAAGTGTTAAACCATTAAACCATATCACCAAGTTCTACATCTACACGTTTTTTGAAGACCTCCAGGGATGGTGACTCAACCACTTCCCTGGGCAGCCTACTCCAATGCCTCACAATGCTTTCAGTGAAGACGTTATTCCTAATATCCAACCTAATCCTCCCCTGGTGCAACTTTAGCCCATTCCCCCTCGTCCTATCACCTGGCATGTGGGAGAAGAGACCAATCCCCACCTCGCTACAGCCTCCTTTAAGGTACCTGTAGAGAGCAATAAGGTCGTCCCTGAGCCTCCTCTTCTCCAGGCTAAACCCCAAGACATGTGATAATGAATTTAAATGAACTAAGTGGAAAAAGGCGCAGATTTTCAGATCAAAGACAGTAGAAAAGGGGTCCTAACTCCTGACTTTCTTAATCCTTCACCTTTGTGCCTCAGCTTCTTCATTTAAAAAATTGGCATAACGATCAAAAAAAAAAGGAGCTGCAAAGGTAAACAAATGACCTACTCACTTTTAGAATATACTGCTTCTAAACATGAAGTCTTGCCAAAGAAACTCATTTCTGAGTGCAGTGTTCAGAGAAGTTGAGCACTTTCGTGCTGCTTGGTTATTTAATATATTAGGCAGTCTGCTGCCATTTTCATTATGATGTACTGTATGTTTAAGTATTGATCAGAGGCTCACTGTGTTCAGAGAGGTATCTCTTGTGTCTTTATGCATCTAAAGGAATTAACGACTCTGAAGCGGTCAAATACTCCTGTAATCAGCTCAGAAAAAAAAATCACAGATATAAATCAAGAGGATTAAATAAAGATATTGCTTCCGTCATTTTGGCATACATCTGAATGATTTAGAGCATCCTTTTATTCTTTGCTCATATAGCTCTTTTCGTAAGGTATCATAGACAATGCTATAATATAACAACGTTAGAAAACTACTGGAAAAAATAATATGACAGTACATAATAGCCTATTTGGCCAGTATAAAGCAATGCTTTAATATATTAGAAACATATTCTCAGCTTTAGTTCACCTATGTTAGTTACCATATTTTATGTCATATAAAATCAGCTTTATCTGTACAGCTCGCTTGCTTTACAGAAAAAAAATGCAGGGATTACCCCAAAAATAATTTTTATTTTACTTAATTTAGTTCAAATATCTGTATGGCTGAAAAGAACAACAATTTACCGGATTAAAGTAATCTTCAGCCCAGAAAGGCACAGCATATCCAGGTCTGCCTGGTGATGTGGGCTGCCTCTTTGCCATCTGCTCCTAAGCAGGAAGAACATAGGACTGTTCTGCCAGAGGGAATTCCTTCCCAAAGCCTGATACTTGGCAGCCACAGTCCCCATATTGATGCTTACGGAGCAGTAGGAAGCATTCCCAGCACCTGTGTCTCAAGGTACAGCTCCCTTTAAATTACCTGCATGCATAATCTTCTGAGTTTTTACCCCCAGCAATGCAGGCAGTCCTGTTGGGCTGTGATTTATCTTTATCCCCACACAAGACAGGTTTAGAAATAAAAAGAAAGCTATACATAGGAAAACTTGAGATTAAAGTTTTACACAGTGCAAGCAAGCAGAGCATTGCAAGCCAAAACAAACCAACCAACCAACCAAACAAACAAGATAAAATGCCGTTCTAATCAAAATGTTGTTCTAATCTATGCTTACAACTAGGTTTCATTCACGTTGCTCATGCAAATGCCTTTTGGCATGTTTGTGTTCAAAGGCCATAAAGCCATGTTTCATAAAATCATGCCCCTTTCATGCAGCTCCACAAAAATAACTTTCTTCTCCAGCTACTTTGATACAGCTTTAAATGCCCTGGGGAATTCTAGCTGGAGTCGGACACCTTGTGTATGTAAATCAGTTTCAGTTTGCTCTTTTAATAATCATATTGCTTAATGCAGGCAGTTCATTTGGTAATATTCAATTCTTGCTACAGCTATCAATACCTTCATAATAAATGTTATACCAGACACTGGATATAAATAAAAGCTGCTGTGTGTCTGACAATTTCTCACAGAAACCTTACCTCCTACATATATACAAATGGCAAAGCAATAAAAAGGGATCTGCCTGATGCATCTGAGAGTAAATTTTCTTCCTCCCCTCTCTCCTCCTTTTACATGGTTTCTTTTGTCACAAGACGTTTAAAGTAGTTTGCAGCTAAATTTTTGTTGTCTATCAATTACATGTTGCTAGTTAAACAGCTAATCTTTTGCAAGTTCCCAAGATGTCAAGGGAATTAAGAAATTTCTCTGAGTATTCTTTATTGGGATCAACTTTTCTACCTCCAGTTTCATTTTACTGTAGCCAAAGCAAAATTTCCACTAAAGTAAATGTTAAAAATTGCAGGACAGGAGCCTGGAACAGGACAGGAACCAGAATATTCAGAGGAAGGTACCTGAACATTCAGTCTTAGAAAGAATAAATACCTACACTGTTCTCCTTCACTACCAGATGACCAGTTTTCTGCCACCTGTCATAACAGAAATTGAGGAAATCAGTATAAGTAGCACAATAGGTAAGAAATGAAATAATAATGGAGAAATAACAATACAAAACAGAAGTGGTAGATGAACAAAAACAACTACCCTAGAGAGAGGGAGAAAAGAAAGAAGTAAATTGAGACACTGAATCACTTGCATCCTGACACACTGAAGGGGTGAGCTTTTCTACCAGTTTTTAATGAAGGAGGAACTTCACACAGCAAGTTTAAACAAACAGAAGGCATCAGTTTTCCCCACAAAACATACCAAATTCATTATATACAGTGTTCTCAGCTGTGGGGAGTGCAATGTATATGGCATTGAGTAATGCCAGTGAGGACTGCCTGGTAACTTGTCCCCTTTATACTTGATTTCTCAGATCATCCCAAAGATTCAGTGGTCTATTCTTGTCATGTCACAATCTTTTTT
>VXAA01005072.1:110798-127606 GCA_013399115.1 Anseranas semipalmata
TTGTGAAATATTAAAGAAATTGCTACTAAGTTCTCCTGTCTCCATTTGTCTCTTGAGCGTTATCGACTTCAGTTCTATCTAAGGGTTCTTTCTTCTAAGATAAATCCCTGGAGGTCTCTTGTTAAAAAAAAAAAAAAAAAAAAAAAACAAAGAAAAAGAAAAGGAAAAGGAAAAAGAAAAAGAAAAAGAAAAAGAAAAAGGAAAAGAAAAAGAAAAAGAAAAAGAAAAATATTGAACAGAAGCTTCACAGTTTTCATTTATGGATACAAAGAATATATATATATATATATATATAAAATACTTAGTTGAGCATCCCCTTTGCCTTCTAGCAATGGACACTGCCTACGTAGTTTTGCATGGAAAACATCCCTGCTTTGTGACTGCAGTCTCAATTGCCAGCTGTGTAGAGCTAGTTGTACACACACAGGTCAGTATCTATAGCCATTCAAAACACAATCTTTTTTCTAAACATGTCTATATTAATTGTTATTAGGTGAAAAGAATTTCTGGTTTGATTTGAATATCTCATTTTTTCTGTTCCAAACTCTGGACATGACTCGTTCTCAAATGTGGTTCTTCATTATGTTTAAGAACATTATTAATTCTGAAGCTGAATGTCCTTTCAACTAATTTGAAAGGCTTGAACTTTTCCACAAAACATAGAACACAACCGGTTACTTAACAGTTAGGAAAGCAAGAAGAGAAACAGAACAAGCATTTACTACTATGACTTTACAACAGACACCTTTGCAGGAGCACAGTGATTGCCACAGAAATAAAAATTAGGACCATTCATCTTAAAATAGACCAAAAATAAGTATTTATCACACAGAAAGAGAACAGTGAAATGCAACCACTTCCAGAGTAAGCTGAGCAGCCAAACAAATGCACAGAAAGAGCTCTATGTGCTGGAACAATGTGAAACATTTGTAGTTCCCCCCAGGAGCAGAATCTGGTCAGAATTCAAGAATATATACTTAGTACTGATATCAGATCAATATCACTGACTCAAATGAAGAAAAAAGGCTCTTACCAAAAATATAAATTACCTTTTACCATCAAGAACTCAAGCTATATTAAAACAACATTCTTATCTTCCCCTTTCTTAAGTCAAAATGGCATTTACAACACTAGTTCACAAGAAATGCAATTTAAGCAGTGAATCAGAGACTGAAACATCAATCCACTAAGCATCCTGTTTCTCATTAAGTGTAGAAGTTGGAGAACTTCAAACATTATTTAGCACGTTGCAGATGAAGAGACTTCAATGTCATAGCATCTAGCTTCAGTTTCTTTCCCTATCTACCCTGAAGGGTTGTAACTTCTTCCCAGTGTAAAGCCTGGCACACAAACCACTTTCCATGGCATTGAGGTTAGATTTATCACAAAAGTATCAACAAAGGTACATTACAAAATTTCCACAACAGTCTACTCATTTGATTGGTAGAAAACATCTGAAACACAGCTTAGGACTGAAGCCAGATCTGCTGGATCTCAGACTAGTTCCAACCATAAGCAAGCTATTCTTGTATTTTGTTTACAGTAAGTTACCTGCAACCAAGTGATGTAATTTTTATAAAGACTACTGGACCCTTACTAACAAAAAGCCCTATTAACTTGTTTCTTCTACACAATAGAAAACCAAATTAGGTCTGTAGAACCTAGACTGAATTGATTAGCAAGAACTTTTGGAAGAGTTTTGAAAGGTAGAATATAAAATCAAAATTATGACTTTTGTATAAATACAGGAGGCAAGACCTCTCACTTTCCTATATCAACCGTTTCTTCTGTCACACTTTCGTAACTTCTCTCGGGTAATAAAGTACTTTCTATTCCTTACAGAGAGAAAGGCTTTCGTCTCTTACTTTCTACCACAGCTATAGGTTATACAGAGACATCAATAACTCTCATTAAGTTATGAGTGCAGATTGGCTAGTTTTCTGGCATCTGCCAAGTCTGGTGAAGCATGGAAGCAATTCGTGAATTGCAGCAGTGCAATCTCTGAATGGTTTTAGTTAATGGATGCCAGGGAGCTGGACAGACCTCACCAGCAACAAAAAAGATGGTATTTCCCAGAGACATTTGAAAGCCTAGCCTAGTCCTCAACCAGCCAAATCGTCCATACTCTTGAGCAAAGGAAAATACTTTCCTAATTAAATGATGTTTTGTGCTTTTTGGGTGTCTCAAGAGATGTGGGAATAGAACCTTATGAAAACTTTTGCATCAAAAATCCCATTTCATTTTCCACTGGTGTGATTTTCCAGTGTTAATATTCTTAGTCTCTGTATATATTAAGGCACGTTAATAAATGAAAGAAGTAAGTCAGCTTGTCAAGTATTTTGTAAAGTATCATGGGACATGATTGGTTTAGGATGAGTGCACAAAATCTATTCATCAAACTTAATTATAGCTGAGAATCAATAAATACGTACATAGCATGGACATGCTGAAAGTTTACTGGGCTCAGATGTACACAATATAGCTGAGCTTTTGGGACAACAGAGAAACTGTTCACTGACTGGTACTTCTTGGCTGAACTCTACTTCTTAGCATGAAGGAAGAAGCATTACAGTTATGTTGAGGGATAACAGATCTTTAGTTTGCACATTCTCTTGGACTTCTGAAATATCAGCAATAAAAACATCCATAGCTAAGGTTCACAGGAGAAAGAGTCTTCATACACAACAGTTAAGCTTCTAAGATAAGATTGAAATAAGCCAACCAAACAAGATTATGTACAGTCAAAAATAAAGCTATTAAGTCTCCCTGTGAAACAACATTTTATTACTCTAAGTTGTGGCTGATATGCTGGCATTGTCATGAGTCCTATAAGGAAATTTTTGGTATGTCATTGTAAACTTTTTATTTGTGTTCTCAAACAAGTCCAAGGGAAGGCATGAAAAGCCCTGTAAGATATAGCCTCCAAATTCTCCCTCACACAAGGAAGGGAGTTGAAAGTCAGGACTTTAAGAAAGATTTTCAGGAGACTTAGTATGAGCACTTGGACAGCATCCTAAGTATGTGCTCCCATTCCTGCCAAGTGTTACATCCATGAGATTTAAGAGCAGACTGTGCAACAGTATTCTAGCATGAATTACCTTTGCAGTAGGTTTACCGTCTTGGGAGGTGATGCTTCTCCTTGTTTCCCAAACTACCCCTGGAGCTTCTCATCCTACCAGCCCATTGGAGACTGTTCCACAAAGCTGTCTGGACCCCCCCACAGCATCCACCCTGTGGAAGAAACAAATTTTGAAAATCTCCGATGCATCAATTAATCTCCTAGAGACATGATCACTTGAAGACATTGAGAGAGAATAGGTAATGTAGACTAAAACATGATGTAGAAGAGCTGTTGTTACACTATCTGAGAAGGTAGGAGAGTTGTAAGATATGCTATTCCTTCAGCATACTTGTATGTATAACATGACTACTGAAGGCACAGTTAATTTCAGGAAGACTTTGAGACACAAATACAAGCAGAGATTTCAAAGGCTGTAATTTGTCGATAATGTGATCACCTGATCTTGCATATGAAAACCTTGCCTATTGAAAATGCCTCCTGCATTTTTACAGGCTTAACTGTAATGAGGAGAGTGTGCGTGTTTCTGTAATGAGTAGCTTCATCACACACAGGGTATGGTGGTACAAATCAGATCTTTCCCCTGTCATTAACAGCAGTGAAACACAGATACCTCTTGAGGATGAGGCATACCTTCCAGCATTTGAACCTTCCTTCATTAGGAGACTTAGATGCAAATTGTGATAAAAATGAAAATGGGACAAAAGTTTAAAAAATAATTACTCTGCAAAACTGTTTTCAACATATAGCCTGAGCATATTGGACATATCCTATTTAAATCAATGAATAAATAAACATTAGAAATAATTATCATATATATAATTTCATAGCTTGTAAACACTAGTAGGCAAGAGATACAAAACAGACATTTTATTTCAAATCTTTTAAAATCGCTACTCATTTACTAAAGAAAAATAAATTCCATTGGCTCATGTTTATGACTGAAGACAATAGAGTAAATGGTGACTCCAGATAACCTGTAAGTCACTGATTCTGTTTTTCAAAGACCTGACTGCTTTCTATTCCTTTGGCCTCGGCTGCCTAGCAACCTCCACAGAGCTTTCTTAGTCTATACTAATTCTGGACAGTTTTTATTTATGTATTTATTTTTGAGAATGTCTGTAAGAAGGATACAGAAACAAAGAGCTGTTTGTTCCTTCCTTCTAACACTGGATTCTAAACATGTCACCTCAGTGGTTCAGTGAAGGACGCAATCCTTGGTTTAGCAATGAGAAGTACCTACCTCCTTGAAATTACTTGGAAACTAAGCAAATCCCACTTTCTATGAGACAACAGCTGAGTCTACGTAAGAAGCTCCTGTTGTAATGGGCACTGATATTTCTTGCCATCCCTGTTGATTTGCTTCTTTGATAAGCTTTTTCACCCTGAAATACTAGCTGTTTATGTAAGGCTCCTGCTTTCATGCAGCCTGGAGCTTTTACGTAAGATGAAGACAGTTTGTGCTGCTGTACTGAGTCACTAGCAGTTCCTGCATCATCCAAGCACTGGAGGAAAATGGAGATTAAAACTCATCTCCTGCTGTGTCTGTGACTCAAAGCAGGATGGTTTGGAAGGAGATGGGACTACTTATAATAGGTAGTTTGAAACTGGATATGGACTGTCTCTCCCTGAACCAGCCAGCAGCTTTCTTGGAAGCGCCTATTTCCTCAGGGCTTTTTCCTTCATTATTTTTTCAGAATTGGGGATTGCACAGAAAATATACCAACACTATATGAGAAAATACTTTCTTACCAATTCTATACCACTTTGCAAATACTGCTAGATCAATTTATCCCCGATCAGCATATCCCTCTTCTCCAATCAGGAGGAAAAAAAAAAAAAAGATGGCCAAAGATGTGTCCTAATCCGCCCTTCAGAATAATGTGGTAAAGGCATGACAAGTGATCATATCTTGTGATAGCATGGCAGCAATGTGGCTTTTGTGTCTCACTACTTCTGATTCCTAAACTCATATGGAAAAGTTTCCATTTACTTCTGAATCAAATTGAAGCAACCTGAAACATAACAAACTTATGTCTCTTGATCCGTCCATTACATTTCTTTCTGATTAAGTTGACCTGTAGCTGTGTTTTGGAATAAAGAAAAATAGAGGACATCAGTGACAGAAAATGAACCCAAAACCAGAGCTCTTAGCTTCCACTTTCTGCTATTTACCAGCAGAGCTATACATAAATAAAAGTTTTTTTTAAAATAGTATAAACAACCACCAAAGAAAATCCATCAGGTATACTTAAAAAAAAAGTGCCTGCATCAACCTACTTCAATTCATACCTTGCTGAGACCATGACAACTTTAAGATAATGGAAGTATGTGTAAATCTTGGTGTTTACCTGTACTTAGACATCAGCACTCATTTACCCCAAATTTAATAGTACAAAATAAGTATACTAAACCTGGAATATTGTAACAGAAAACAAAAACATATATTGAATCATAACATTGTCCAACAAAACAAAAAACTACATGGATGATAGAAAATGATTCAAAAATAAACCCATCGGATAAAAAGCTTCATTTTTAGAGGTATTTATGAACAGTGAAAACATTCATGGAAATAGATGTGCAAAGGGATTCATTAAACAGGAGAAAGAGAGTTTTTCTATTCAGGGAGTCACTATAGACAATTTTCTAAGTTGCTTTACCTCTGTCATTACATTCAATGACGTATGTTTGTAGTTCCCCACAAAACTCTCAATTTGTACTCCTGAGAGTTACTATAGTACAAATAAATTCCAACTATAATACAAAATTAAGTAGTAGCATATTGATAAGCAATTTTCTCATACTTATGTTCACTTTTTACGCTGTATCGTTATTAAAGCAAAAATTGTGAGCTGGTAGTTCCCAGTCTTGCAAAGCATAACCATGGTTTCACATGCTCTCTTCAATGTTAAGCCAAACTTCCTGGAAATAAACCTAATGAAGAGTACCAGAAGCACAGACTTGCATATATTTTCTCCCACTTACTTAGTGAGCAGTCTTTTTTTAATAAGTCCAAGAACATACAAATTGACAGTAGAAAAGAAAGATTTTTCATGCACTTTCATAAAAAAAATGTTACAATAGGCTTTCCTACTGTTGTCGTTTAAGCCAGCAGGCAGCTAAACACCACACAGCTGTTCGCTCACTGCCTCCCCAAGTGGGATGGGGGAGAGTATTGGAAAAAAAAATAGGTAAAAGCTCATGGGTTGAGATAAAGATGGTTTAATAGGACAGAAAAGGAAGGGAGATAATAATAATAAATAATATACAACGCAAGTGATCCACAAGGCAATTGCTGACTACTCACTGACCAATGCCCAGCCCGTCTCCGAGCAGTGGCCCCCACCCCAGCCAGCCACCCCAGTTCTATTGTTCAGCATGACACCCCATGGTGTGGGATGTCCCTTCGGCCAGTTGGGGTCACCTGTCCCTGTTCTATCCCCTCCCAGCTCCTTGTGCACCCCCACCAGCCTCCTCGCTGGCAGGGCAGCACAAGAAGCAGAAAAGTCCTTGGCTCTGTGTGAGCACTGCTCTGCAACTACTAAAACATCGGTGTGTTATCAGCATTGTTCTCATCCTGAATTCAAAACACAGCACCGTACCAGCTGCCAGGAGGAAAATTAACTCCATCCAAGCTGAAACCAGGACATCTACACAATAAAGAAAATGGGAAGTGTGCTAAAGCTGTTATTGGACAAAAACCTTTGGAAATGAGCAAAAACTAAAGAAAGAAAAATCACTCAAGACATAAGGAGGAATAAGTTGCAAGCAGTCTCATCATAATTTCTGAAGTCTATAATTAGGTTTATGTATGAAATCTGGTACATTTATACTGGCAAATCTCCTGCCATGCACTTATGCTTAAAAAAGAGGTATACCAAAAATATCAATTTTGGCCCTCTTCCTCCCTTCCTCTGCTCCTCAAAATAAAAAAGAGAGATGTAAAATGGCTTAGTTTTCTGGTTATGGACTACAACAAAATGCAATGTTAAAGAAGGTTTGGACAAAGGACATTATGAGGAAAATGAAGTTCTAGTAAGAAAAATATGAAAGGAAAATTATTGTTAATATATAGTATAATTTTGCTTAAATAACTCACCAAGGAAAACTGAAAGAAATCTTTTTAAATCAGTCAATAGTATCAGCCCAATGCTCAGTTCCTCATTCCAAGTGCACTGATTTTACTTCAGACTTATGCCAGTATAACAGATCAACATTTGGTCCTTTATCTTTAAATGCTTTCTAAACATTTATTATGGCAATAAGTAACACAAGCTCATTGAAGTTATAATCAGGCTTTTGTAATTGTTCTCAAAGCAGTTATTTTTTATGAATTGCAATGGGATGAAAAAGCTGCAGTAAAAAGAAGACTTCTTAGAGAAAAAAATAAACATGGTAAACATGGTTCTACCACGTTTACATAGTAAATAAAATACATAAGGAGAAGGGAACAAACAGCTACACAGTTCCTGCTATTTTTAATAAATATTCAATGCTTGGGTATTCACACATGTCACTAACAGGGTGGCATTCAACTGCCGAAAGAAAGGGGGCTATTTTAGATAATCCATGTCACTACATCTGGCCCTGAGTTGTAATTCCAGAAGAGCACAGGTTTGCTGTAGGCCCCATGTCTTATCTGCTTGCTCCTGTGGAAGTCTTGGATACCCTGGGACATCTGAAATAGCATTTGATGCTTTTATTTATGAATCAGAATCACCCACAAGCAGTTAGCAAAATGTGTGTGAGCTCTGGGTATTTATGTTAGGTAACAAGTAAGGGTAAAGTCAATAAAACAGGAAAATCACAATGTGCTATGCCCACATTAAGACTTTCAAAAGTCCCAGAGGGTACAGGGAGAGAATGCTTCTCTGTACAGTTTCTTAAACAAAGAAATATATCTTTATACACGTTCTGTCTTACCAGTAAATATGACGAAGTTAAGTTAAATCTCACCTCTGAATACCTGCTGACTCACTGTGCAGTAAAACTAGCTATCAGTGTTTTCTTGGTGATTTGAAAAGGCGTTCTTGCCAGTTTCTATTCCCCTCAATTGTTGACATATTCTGGTATTTCAGACCTCTATTTTATATTATATGCTTATCAGAATAGAACTTTTATACACTAAGGAATTTGCCAAACCTCCACAATCCTTGATTATTCACGGTAAAGTCATAACTACATTTTTTCCTGATCTTTAGCCTAGTAAAATCCTCAGTAAGGATTATTCTCCTGTATAAGACCTATAATTTTGTGTATACTGCACTTCTGATTTTTCTTCTTTCAAGAATGCCAGATGGAAACAAAACAAAGAATAGATGCAACACTGGTATGCTGATATTTTTATACTTCTGCATTTGAGTTAAACAGATGGAGATTAGGTAATTCTGCATAGCTATTCTCCAAAACAACTTGAGTTAAGGTATAAATACCAATTTCTAAAATCATATTCTGAGTTTTTCTGTGTGATCTGCTATGGCAAAGAAATTCACTCATATACTTGTATATGTTTTGTACATCTAATCAATAAACTAGTTAATCTGTGTTGAACCAGTCTTCTAGACTATCTGTCTTATTCAGCCTAACTAATACAAAGCTGTGAACGGTTCATTTCAGAGCAACAGCGTAGTGAGAAAAACAGGTCTGGTGTCTTTTTAATCTCAGTGTGTTTGTGCATTTCTGGCATTAAAATGGCATTAAAAATATTTCCCCCTGCCAATATTCCCCCCATTTTATGAACAGTTCTATTGACTACTAATAATAGTCTCCAGACACTCATCTGACAAATAGCTGTTTAATTTATTTTTTACTATGAAATGTTTGACCTGGTTTGTTCATCTATAAATACACATTTTTGTGCTGTAGACACAAATATGCGTTTGTGTTAGCTTTCATCCCTGCTGTGTTTGTACAACACAGTGTGACATTCACAAACTGAAAGGAAAGAGATTGAAGTGAAGAACATTTGATAGTGTTGTCTAGCATTTTAAATACAGTGAAATAAAGAAATTAGTGACAACGTCATCAAATGCTAAATTCAGTGTGGCTGAAATGAAACAAACAGATTGGGACAGACAGAAGAAAGTGAATCTCAGGTGAAAAATCAACTCTCTCGTTCTATAAAAAGCAACAGGATGAGTGCTGTTGAATTCTACTGAACTCTACCATTAGTTTCAGACTTAGATTTCCCCTCCCTACTAGCGCATCTGATATATTTTCAGCTTAGTAATAATTGTAAGAAATTTTGCCATACCATAATGTAGGATGATCAAAGCAGTAGGTAAGGATCATTGTCTCTACAAAAAAAGAAAGATGATAGTCTCGAAAAGACCAAGAGCCACAGAAAAATTCAGAAAGCATTTTTACTGACTTCCAGAACTCTATTTTAATCATAAGAAGACACAAGTTCATTTGTTTAAAAAGCATGTAAAAAAAGTTTTTCAAAACTAAAATAAAGTTAATAGTTATTATTAATGATTATTATCAAACTAATTATTCTCACATTTTTAGAAACACTATCCCTCTGCTGCTTGATATGCTATTTATCTCATCGTTTAGGAATCCTTTACCTACATAATGCCCAGTTGCTAGAGTTTTCAATAGTTAATTTGAAGTGAACTTATGAAAATCAGCTTCATAAACAAAGCACAGAAGCAAACTGCTTGGTAGGAGCTACAGGATGCCCCTCTTCATTATTTCATGTGGACACTTCCCATTCATAATACATTTCCCAAGTCAGAGAATTTCAGATATGTTAATGATGCAAAAGACCTACCCCATTATTTAATCTATTTTCTGCCCTTCATAACCTCAAGGTATTGCAAAAGAAGGTAAAATCACTTGCTGGTGTTACACAGGGGGAAAAAAAAATTGTTCCCTGAGGTATCAAAGGAAAGATTTTTCTAAGTCAACTAGTTTTAGCTGACAGATTTCCTTCAGAAGGATACGAAGAATATGATTTGTCTTATATTAATGAAAAATACAATTTCTCTTATCCTATATTTACATAGCTACACACCATTGTTATACCTGTGAGAATAATTCCAGGTAAGGGAAGTCTTCTCAGAAATTCATAAGACAGTCTTAAAACAAGGGGATAGTGACGAACTGCATTCAATAGGTACTGAAGAGAAGTAACAATTCATGCTTTTGCCAACTCAAAATAAACAGCATGTTATCAAGAATAACACAACTTCACTTGATGGCTTACTATTTAATTAAGATATAGTTAGTGAATCATCTGTCCACCCAGGGATATTATGATAATCATTATTCTGAACAAAAGACTCATTCCGAAATGAACAGGAGAGGTAAACTAGAACTCAGATTGTTGAACTCTAAAAGTAAATATGGCTTCACTTATCTGGTGGAATTATGGTGTTGGACCTCTTGAGTAATTCTAGTTCCACCCAACAGATGTATAGATGGTCATGCACAACTGTACATCCCATTATAAAACACAAACCTACTCAAAGTCATTAAGATGATGAGAAATTTTGCTAAATTGACCAAACGATTACCATGGAACAACACACAAAACAGTTTACTTTTAAGACATTACACATAGTCCAGCAGTCATACATGAAGCATATCTTTTTTCCACATTTGTAAATTTGTGGCAAAACATAAGTTTTAATAAGAATATTAATTAATCGACCTCAGGTAGTAAACTGCTTAAATATTGGTTTTGAATAAAATCTGCATTAGGTCTAACAGAACTAAGACCTTATTTTCAACCTATAGCAATTTACCACGCTATCAATACATCACCATATACAATAAAACATACACTCTCTTTATGCGACTTGCACAATGTTCAATTGGAAAAATCATAAGACCATAAAGATCATAGAAAGATATGTATAACTAGGGCTTCAAAGGGGTTTTTATATATTATTTATTAAAACAGCTTGTTTGTTTTTTCTAATAAACAATTTCAAGTTAGAAAATGCAAGACTGTGCTAAGTAAAAGCACAATTGCAACAATGCCAACAGTGTATCATTAGTTATTTGCATGTATTACAAACAAATTTCTAAGTTTATATGAAAAGAGGGGAATATAAGGTAGAGACTGACAAGCAGGGACTGATGCATAATTGATATTCACTGGAACATATTGAGTAGAAATCGGTGAAGTCTGTAATACTGGGAGGTGCAATGTACTGCTACCTGCAAAAGAACATGGAACAACCCTGAAATTCTTGAAAGCTGAAAAAGCATAGAATACAATGAATGTAGAGCCATTGGAGATTTGCAAGCAAAATTTTACCATCTGAATTATTAATTTATGTTGTCTGTGAATGACAGCTGTACCTGAATTACCTAAGGTAACTTAAGGTAAGCTGTACCTGAATTACCTAAACTAAGGCCTCCTTTTTTTGATTCCCAAATGAAGAACTGAGATACTTAAAGAAACGCCTTGATTTTTTTCTTCCTATTTTTATTCTACACATATTTAGTATACTTTGTCAGATACAGTGCAATGTATAATAATCCATGAAAATTCTGCTTAATATACTTTGAAGTCTGAGGTACCCCAACATCCAAGTGAAAGCTAATTATTTAAAGCACTAGGAATACAAGTATTTTTCTTTTGCATATAATCTAGTGGTTAGAGCACTTACAAGAAAACAAAGAAATTTGGTTCAATGACAACTTCATCTTGAGGGGCTGCACTTCATCTCTTCCAGAAAAGAAGTCTAGACTTCAGGGGCCTGAAGCAGAACCACTTTTGCTAGCTACGCAAAACTTCTGGGGCTAGAAGAAGAATGAATGCACAAGTTGATAATCAAGTTGATTGGAAAGGTATTGCTTGGAAAGGGTTCTGATTCCTTTATTTTGGATCAATACTTTAGTAACTGGACCATATAAAAGGTACAAGCCCTTCAAGATCAGTAACCCAAAGCCGGTCTGGAAATCAGTTATAGTCTTTACAGTCTATGTTAGAAATCTTGCTCGAAAGTATTTCAAAGACCTGAAAGTATCTATGGATATTAGATAAAATACAGAATCATAGAATGGTTTGGGTTGGAAGAGACTTTAAAGATAATCTAGTTCCAACCCCCCTGCCATGGGCAGGGACACCTCCCACTAGACCAGGTTGTTCAAAGCCCCATCCAGCCTAGCCTTGAACACTTTGAGGGGTGGAGCATCCACAGCTTCTCTGGGAAGCCTGTTCCAGTGCCTCACCACCCTCACCCATATATTGAGTAGTATCCTGGAATACACTCCAGAAAACAACTGTTATGTTCTACTTAACAACACAGTCAAGACATGAATACCTTTTCAACTGAGTTCTAGAAGAGATTCAAGTTCATATAAAACCTACAGTGAAAAAAAAATTCTTTTTATTCTTAGCTGGTTGCCTAGTCATACTTTAAGGAGGATGAAGAGCAGACCTCATTGAGCCTACACCATAACTTCAGTCTTTTTAACCTCCTAAAAAAACTGTTATAAATATTATCTAAATGATTAGAGACTATAAGTTTCATCACTTTTTCAATTTCTATCTGAACTTTTATAGTATTTCCTATTAAAGGCTATTTTCTCCAAAGATGGAGAGGAGAAGAGAGGAGAGGAGAGGAGAGGAGAGGACAGGACAGGACAGGACAGGACAGGACAGGACAGGACAGGAGAAATAATCACACCTTATGTGATTGCTGTTGTACCGGACTGTACTGCACAGGATTTCATAGGGCAATCTCTCCAAGGAACAGGTAATTGTGCTGCAGATCTGCTTAACTTGCCTGGCAGGAATGAACACAGGACTAGTGGCAGAGTTCAAAACACAGTATGAAACAAATTCTGTATCATTGTTTATTCTTGTATTCAGTAACATAAGAAAATCCACAATGATTGTACTGATGTCCTGAGTGCAGAGAATAAGAATAAAAGAATGCTTCTAGGAATAAAAAGTTAATGGAACTTTCCAAACCATTCAAAACAGTAATTCAAATTACAATCTACATGCAGTAAAATTTCAGCAAGGTATCAAAGTATTAAAGAAGGAACTTGAAACAGCTTCAGGATTTTTCATATGAAAATATGTCTATAAATGTGAAACTCAAAAACAAATAAAAACATGATTTTTCCTTCTTCTTCAAATGCTCTCCAGAAATAAAACTTATTTCTTGGCTGAGAACTTGTATAATGAGGCCAATTTTCAACTTGGGAAACAGATTTTTGTACCCAAGCAATTAAAAACCACTCACAAACACAAAACCAACAAATTATGCTGCTATCAGAATTTAGAAATGGAAGTTCAGAGAAAACCACGACTGTGAAACGTTACCACATCTTTGCCTAAGATGTGGTTTTAATGGCTAAGAGAAATGTTCAGTTCTCTCAGGAAGAATTTCAGACCTCTTCTCATCAGATCATTCTCCATATTTCCCCTGATACATATCCCCCAGAACTCACGAGTGGTGCATTACAGCGACTGAGCTCTTGGCTGAATCATATGAAGAGAGTGATTCCAACATATGCAGCTCTCCATCTTTTCTCTTGACAGATGTTATAGATTATTATTTCCACGGTTTGCATTTTCCTCAATCTAGATCATGCAATCTGGTCACAAGGCAAAAACTCATATCTGCTGACTTGCTGGTTGAGGTAATAGCTGGTATACTCGACACACATACAGTACACTAACACATAATCCCAATTTTAAATTACATTCAGGATTATTATTTTTTGTTGCTGTCAAAAAGCTAATGCAATTAGTGAAAGCTTGGAAATTACAATCATGTTGCCTCTTCGTTCCTATTTATTCATTAGAAAAACAACATGAAGCAAAGTAAAGAAAATGGGCATGTAGTTCTGGAAAACAGTTCAAAATGAGATAGAAACTGGCAATCCCCTTAGTTTCTATGCTAAAAGAATAACCATTGCAGAGTAAGAATACCTCATTTACAAACATTCATTCAGTGCTTCGCTTATCAGCTAAGGTAGTCAAGAGAAACGCCATTATACAAAACGGATGTATTCTCCAGTAGTAAAGGGAATAAGAACAGAGCATTTTATAAACACCTCCAAGGGACTGATGAGTGATGACTGTAGTTATCTGCGTCACAGGCATAGACAAGAAGCTTCTGGCCCACTGCTAATGCCATAAGCAACACAATCACTCCACCCATAATGACACCCATAGGAAAACATTTTGGGGATAAACCATGTTTTTGTTTTTTGGTTTTTTTTGACATATGCCATACTTCACATACTTCCAAAACATACAGCATTAGGAGTTTTTTCCTCCTAAATATATGCTGTATAATAATTTCTTAGGAACTAGCAAATGAATTTATATATCAGTATCCATAATTCAATCGATTCCAGACTGCATAGCGACAAAAAAGACTTTCCTGAGTAGACACAAATATGACAAAAAATACAGAATACAATAGAAGGTTACTTTGACTGACTTTTTTTCTATGTGTGAATGAAATTGTCAAAAGTGAAATAATTATAGAGCTCGTCCACAGGTTTATTGATTTTTTCTATCATATGTACAGGTCATGGTCTCTATAACCATCCTAAGAAATATGCATACAGAAAGCATTTTCTGTACTGCAGCCATGGCAGTGTTAATTAAGCAAATGAAAATGTATCCTTAAGAGCTGGTTTCTTTCTGTCGTCAGTCGCATCAGAGAGAAATAGAGCTAATGCTATGGTCTTATGAGTGCTTTATGCATTCTGACAAACCAAACGAAGTTTGTCAGGAGAGGCTCTAGGCAGCATGCAACTGCAGCAATTTTACATCTCATTGATTACCACAATGGGAATTGAAAACAGTTCTCTGCTTTCCACATGATATCAAAAATACTCTTGCAGACCTCAGAAAAATATGCAGATCCTCTGGTAGAGAGAAAATGAGGAAAAGCAACTTTGTACAGCACGGTTTTCTTATGAATTTAAGTCAAAACCATCTGACCTTTGTGAAGGCTAATAATAAAGCAATAAGGTGACACACAGTAAAGCATGTCATTCTGCGAGCACTTCTGCAGTAAGTTACGTGGAACAAAAGGGTAGCTCAATGCCCTGAGGCTTTGGGGATATGCTTATTTTGTGGTAAGTGCATCCTGTATACTGCCAGCATTACAGAGTATGTGGGAATGCACATGTCACAACAAACAATATTTAAAGAAAAAGGACGTAACAAAGCTGGTAAGAAAATTAAGATTTGCTATTACTGTCACATTGCTTCAGTCATTGGCTGGTTTGATCTTCTGGAGAGATTTTCTATGAGATGTTCAGGGAACTGAACTTTTTTATTGCTATCATACAAAAATCTCAAGTTCTTCCTCTTCCCACTTCTTCAGTGACCTGTTTTTGCTGGATCCATAAGCCACAATCCAAAGAATGTTACCATTTTATAAGGGATGGACTCACATTCTAAGCATGGCAAAACAAACCCCAGAACGACGCCGAATAATCTATGATGACAGCAATAGAAGTCTGCTCTACATAGAGACTACAAATGACATATGTAGTGCCACGTGCTAAGCAAGCTGTGATACTCACTGGCCCTTAGAGGTGCCTAGCAACCTTCAGTAGCATTCAGCGGGAATACATTCTCTGCACTCTGCAGAATTAGACTCCTTACAAAAATTTTTACCCAGGAGCAATGCCAGGGCACTAAGGGACATGGTATAGCGATGGTACTCAGTAGTTCAGG
The DNA here is from genome assembly GCA_013399115.1 of Anseranas semipalmata. Taxonomy (NCBI): domain Eukaryota; kingdom Metazoa; phylum Chordata; class Aves; order Anseriformes; family Anseranatidae; genus Anseranas; species Anseranas semipalmata. The sequence goes on from VXAA01005072.1 coordinate 126,554, forward strand.
TTGATAGTTGGACTTGAGGATCTTGAAGGCTTTTTTCCAACTTAGATGATTCTGTGATTCAATGATTCTGACTCCAGCAACAAATGTGAGAAATCCTAGGAGTCCTCAGTGCTCCTTAAAATCAGGTGGATGAAAGCATACTTGGCACAAAAGAAGAGCAAGTCTTTAGTTAGTTACGACAATCACAGTGTCAAAACCAATTTAATTGAAAAAGGAAATCTCTGTGTTAAAAGTAGTGTTGGTTTTATAGAAGTTCCAACGGACTGCTCACCAAACTGGGAATCAGAATATCAGAGTTCTGAATTTCATCACGCCTTTCTAATATTTTATCTTAAATATACTACTTATATTAATATATGAATACCTATATCAATTCTATGCATGTACTAAGCAACTAGCAATATAACAGGTGATCACAGTCAATAGAGTTTGGAACAATCCAAAAGAAGAGAAAATCAAGATCCAGCAAGTTAAAGACATCTGTGTTACTCCCATCAGGAATATCCAGTCCCAGGAAGTTGGGTGCAAAAATTAAACACAATCACTCACAGTGACTCTTGTTGGAACATATTGGGATCTTCATATCAAGTAAAACTAGGCCTGCATGACAAAGAAACATGCCGATCGAGAGAAGAAACAAAACTCAAATGATACCGAAGTCCATAACCTCCCAAGCAGCCAATAAGAAAAGGCTATCATATGTTTGAGTACAACTAGTAGTTTGATTAGCAGCAGAACAGATAAATCAAAAAAGAAGATCCCTCTCCCACCCCAAAGGCAGCTTCTGAGAACATGCAAATATCTCTTTCTTGCTGGACTAGCTGGTCTAATAAAAGCAACATATCACTTAGAAATGCAGTAAGTAATCTCATCTGTCATCTTAAGCGCACAAAAATGCAAGAATAAATTTGGGTATAAAATATCCTCTTAGGGCACATGGATTTCCTGATCCTGTGATATAAAGCAAAACAAAGATAAATAAGTAAGCAAGTAAGGCTCAGAGAAGTACAGTGGTGAGCCAGGCCGCCTGGTTCCAGGTAAAAAAAAAAAAAA